>BDCZ01000622.1:0-28908 GCA_001662365.1 Chlamydomonas applanata
CCCCCGTCTACTCCCCACCCCCTCCCCCAGATGCTGTGGTGTCCGCGCGCCGCCTGCTCAAGGACCTGGCACACAGCACCTCTGGTGCAGCCGCACAGCACGTCCAGAAGGCGGCACAGCGTGCTGCCGTGCGTGGCGCTGGTGGTTCAGCTCTTAGCCGCCGGGCCGCTGCACTGGTGCGTGAGCTTGAGAGCGAGGAGTGAGCAGGCCGTGAGATTGTCTGATGGGTGCGCAAGCTGCAAAGGCTCTGACAGACTGGAAGAGCCTGGAGAGAAGGCCTAGAAAAGCAGCTTGTGCCGCTGTGGGAGCGAGGCTGGAGCATGAGTGGGTGAGGGAGGGAGGACTGCAAGAGCAAGACCTGGAGAATGAGTGACAGTGTGTGATGGGTGGGTGGAGAGGGAGAGAGAGAGTGTGTGTGGGTGGGTGGGGGGGGATTGAGCAGGAGAAACATTAGTCGGACTGACTGTATGAAATGCTGTCCATACCTTCCCAATTCAGCTAGGGGCCATGAATTCTGCCCACGCGCGCTGTGTGCTTCATCCAACAGTGAACCAGGCGCGCTCCTTTTCTTTATTTGCTGCAACTTGGTTGGGTGAGGCTGGGGATACTCTATCTTGGCGGCCATATGCTTCTGTCCGAGTATCGTCATATCCAGTCCTGGGTGCAGGCATAAGTGGTGGCAGTTGGTGGCTGTGTAACACAACAACGTACTTCCAGCCACAGATCCCAATTCCATTCCACAATGTTTGGTGAAGAGATCCCAGTTCTAGTTCACACTGCTTGGTATAGCAAGCACCACCAGGATCATGGCTGTCTGGATGCCTCCAGGGCCATCCCCTACCATACCCCAATATACCAAACCAAACCCTGAAAAGGCTGCATCATACCATGCCCGCAGCAACACCCCACCGGCAGCACAACATCACATGGACTGCATTGCACCACTCGCGCTGCATCGCATCCAAGCCAGCTGCCCCGCACACTACACAAAGCAAGCAGTACACATCACCAACAGCCAGCAGTACATTACGCGGGTGGTGCAGCCGCAGCCTCCGCCCCACTGCTCGCCCTCCTCAGCTTTGCCGCCTCCAGTGCCTTTTCCTTCAAAGCAACCAGCTCATCATCCTCCCCACTCTCACTCTCACTCCCACTGCCAGCCCTGCGCTCATCCCCGCTCCCATCCCCCTCCCGCCGCCCGCGCCGCACCTCCCGCTCCTTCTCTTTGTCCTTCTCTTTGTCCTTGCCCTTGCTTTTCTTCGACTTCTTGTCCTTCTTGTCCTTCTTCTCCTTGTGGGAACGCTTGTGCTCACGGCCTGCACGCCACAGGGAAGGGAGGCAGGGGCCAGGGCAGACTGGTGAGCGCTGCTGGGTGCAAGTCCAAACTTTTGTGCAGAGCTCGCGTTGGTGCAGAGGTGCACTGGCATGCGTACACGGCACGCCGGCAGCGGCTCAGACACGACGCGCACAGCACCCTCCTGCATGCCATGACGCCCAAACACAATGATCTGTGCACGCCGCTTGCGCGCGAGCCTCACCCTCACCCTCGCCATCGCTGCCGCTTGCGTCCCGCCTGTCCTTCCTGTCTGCCTCACGGTCACGCTTGTCACGGTCTGACGGGCTTGCCGCTGCCGCCTTGTCCCGCCTGCACACAGCCGGACCGGCAGTACAGCAGATACTGGCAGTACAGCAGATACATCAGCAACTCAGCATGCGTGCGGGGCCGCAGTGCTGAGCTGGCTGAGTGTGATGTATCAAGCCACGTGTGACGTACACACAGCTGCGCGTACGATGGTGTGTGTGGTGAGCCATGCAATTCCATGCACTGCGGCGTGCAGCCCCAGATGCACAGCCAAGTCAGCCACCACTACCTACACCTGCACCTGCGGCCAGCAGCCGGGCAGCCTCTCACCACCTGCTACCTGCAGCAAGCAGCTGGGGGCCCACCCATGGCTGATGGCTTACCGTGTGGGGGATCGGCTCCCGCCCCGTGCCTGCTGCCGTGTGCGCTCCCTGCTCCTGCTCCTGCTGCGGCTTCGACTCAGGCTGCGGCTGCGGCTGCGCCTGCTGCTCCGCCCACCATTCCGGTCCCGGTCTCGATCCCTGTCCCGCCGGTCACGGTCGTCACGGTCCCTGTCCCGCCGGCCTCGGTCACGGTCTGACTCACGGTCGCGTCTGTCACGGTCACTCCTGTCACGGTCACGGTCATTGTCCCGCTCCCTGCGTCATGGACAGGCATGCAGTCAATGTCACGTGTGGTGTTCAGTGTGAGGTGGGTGGTGTGGTACCCAGCATCACAAGCTCCGAGGGCATGACAGCTCCGTGGGCATGACGGTGGCTGTAAGAGAGGGGTGAAAGTAGGGCCACACATGCCTGCAGCTGCTTTTGAGCTCCAAGTAATACAGTACCGGACCAGGTGCCCCTGAGAAACTACACTGCTCCTTATCATGTCACCACCAAGTGCGCCCCAGCCCCTGGCGCACTGGGAGCAAGTCTTCATAGGTCCGGTCCAGCATGCAGCAATACTCAACACATGGCCCAATGAAATCATCATCCAGAACGCTCCAATGACCCGCCAGCGTACCTGGACCTGTCACGTGGCCGGTCACGTGCCTCTGTTGCCTCTTCCTTGACCTCCGCCTTCACACCTGCCTGCTGGCACGGCCCACAACAGAACACAGTGCATCTGGAATTCCTTGCGCGTTAATGTATATAATGTATAAACAGATATATAAATACATATATGTGTGTGACGCTTTGCAAAAGGCATGCCACATGCTACACACGTGCACTTGCGTTGCCTTTCCAGCACATGTTGGCACAGCAGCAGGGGCGCGGGCAGCGCCTGTGCGCCCTATGCCACAGCTTGGTGCCCCCTGACATAGCTGCCCCCCCCCGTGGTATGACTTTGCCTGCTGCAGCTGCGTGCCCCCTCTGGATGATGCACCTGTGCACCCTGCGACACGCAGGGCACAGCTTCATCTGCAAAGGTGAGCTGAAAGGTACATGACAACATGCGTGCACCCTGTGATATGTATGTGTGTGTGTGTGTGTGTGTGTGTTGGCTACATCGTACGCCCATCATGGCGCATGGATGCCTGCCACGAGACAGGTTTAGCAAGATTCCTTATAACTTCATAATTATGTATGGCACACACCTTGAGCTGCTCCTCCTCCCGCTTGGGATAAGCTTCACGGGCAGCCGCATCCCATCGCGACGCGCGTGCCCCGGCAGGTGGCGGCCCTGGTGGTGGTCCCGGTAGGCTGGGGGGCCCGGGCAGCACTGCTGCCACCATTGCCTCTCGCCGCTGCGCCAGCTCCGCCTGTGGTGTGTGGGGCCAAAGCGCCCACCATTGGATCTACTTTGAATGCAGAGCCTTCACGCTGCTTGAAGGGGCTGTTCTGCATCAGAGGATCTGGGATCTGTGCATCGATCAGCGCTCCATTGCAACCAAAGGCGCGCTCTCCATGGCCTGCCATCTGCGATGAGTGACTCGCCCCAGCATACACTGCCCGCCCCATGCCCCCGCACCTGCACACGCGCGTCGTTGAGGAGCTTCTCCGCCAGCCGTGCACGCGTCTCCGCCTCCATCTCAGGCGGTAGCCCGCTCGCAGTCTTGGCAGCAGCCGCCAGCATCCCCCACAGCTCCTGAGGTGGTCACCATACATGGGGTGCTTGCTAGAGGGGCTGAAGATGGACTGTAAGATGACTAAGTGTGGGTTTCCAGCGAGCATTCTACAAGAGCGGGCTGAGAGCGCGCATGAGCGGTGGTGGATTGGGAGTGTATGGGGGCGTGGGGGTGTTGTGGATGTGGATGACCGCCTGCCTGGGCTGGTTTCAGTTCCCAAAGGGTTCCATGTGCACAGCCCCCAAGCACCCAACAAGTCCTGGCCACAATGGGTTGCTAACGCTAGGCCGCTGCCTGCTCTCACCCACTGCCCCTGTTGCTGTACGCACTCAGCCAGCCATCAGCAGCAGCACTGCCATTTAGTCTCGATCATGCATACCGTACGCTCATGAGCATGCTTTATAGGGCCCTGTCAAACAACAGCAAGACGGGCGCACCTTCATGAAGAGGCTGGTGTTCTTCTCAAGGAATGGGACCAAGCTCACGTGCACCTCCTTCGCATTAATTTTCTGTGCACGCCGACACGGGGGCGCAAGCACGCTGTGAGCAGGTGCCCGCACCCATTCAGAGCAGGCTTCTTGGCAGGGCACTGGCAGCCCTGCCCAGCTGCGCAGAAACACATACGCTATCACGGGCTGCTGGAGACCACATGCTTCATTGCTTCCACACCCAACCTCCCACTGCCGCATCAGACCCCGCGGCACCCCGATGCCAGGACTTGTGCGGCGGCGTGATTACATAAGTGTCCGGCCCAAGCCCAGGCCCCACACAGCAGGCAACACGGCAGCGAATCAGCTGCAGGTCACACATTTTGACCCGCGGTCAACCCCAGGTCAATGTCATCAGGGTCAACGTCAAGTCAAACGCAGTGCAGGTCGGCGCGCACCTGATCTGCCTCCAGCTGGTTATAGATGAAGCCAATGAGGACCTCCTCCTCCAGTCCTCCCAGCAGATCAGTTACACGTTTCGCGATCCACTCCTTGATCTTGCCCCACCCTGGCTTCTTTCTCAGCTCCCCCACATCCACCTTTTCATCCAGCTCCTTGGGAAACTTCATCTGAGCCATTGCCTGCAGGAATGTGCAAGCGTGTTGAATCAGGGCGCCATGCTGACCGGAGAAAGCGCGTGCCACCGGCATGTGCGCCCGTGGCATGCTATGTTTCCCATGCATACTGTGCATGCAGATGTGCATGGGTCCATGAAAACCCACATGGCGACCAGCAACAACGCCATGTATGCATAGCTGCAACGTTGCGTGTGTTCTGGTCAGTTGTATGTGGGTATCCAGCGGTGTATGAAATCTATGTTTGCAACATCGTGCTGCATTCATCGCACAGCGGCCGATGCCCATGATATTCGGATGTAGCAATTGTATACGCTTGTGAACGAACCGCCCAGTGTGCACCAACCTTCTTTGTTTTGTTGGCGTAGCGCGCATCTTGATCAGCGCTGACGCCTCTGCAAGCATTCCAGAAATCATCAATTGATCAGCTTGATCGTTCTTGAAAACCTCGATCTAGGGTCACCAGGGTGGGGAAGCGATGAAAGCAGCACTGACCTGAATCCACCTACTCCCGCCATGGCTGTAGGCTGCCTGTGCACGCTGAAAGCTCAAACATAATGTAAGTGCTGACCATCTCTCACGTGGCTGTGACAACATGCGTGCCGTGTGTGTATCGCAGCACAAGCTGGGACCTGGACCTGGAGCGCTTACAGAGTCGTCATGCCACCGTGGCTTTCGTGAAAGCCAGAAGCGGTGCAAAGCCGCTGTGTTCATCCTGGAGGCGCCATGAGAATACCTGTGGGCGGCCTTATTGCTGCCACACTGCGTGATCCCCAACACCGCTATTATAATAAAACACCGCTCTGATCCTGTGTAACCCTGCGGATGGCACCATCCTGCTGCGATCTTTTCTACACGGCACTACCGTGCAGTGGCCACCTTTTGACTGCTGCCTGTGCTGGCCGCCCCCATTGCCTCATATCCGTGCCTGCGCTTGTGCTGCTCGAGCAGGGCCAGCAGGCCTGGCAGCGTTTCCGGGATGCCTGCAGTGATCTCAAACTCCTGTAGCACGCCTGCCCGCTTGAACACGTCTTCCACAGGGGCTGCCTGCTCCCTGTAAACTTTGAGCCGGCGCTTGATCACCTCCTTTGTGTCATCTGCACGCTGCTCCAAGTGTGGTACACACTCGGATGGTGGGCTAAGTGGAGGCATGCGGATCTCTGGCCGACCGTTGCTGGCAGGCAGGTAGATGTCTGCGATGTTGTAGTTCTTGCCACAGTGCTTGCACAGCCGCCGGCCTGCATGCATGCGCGCATGGGTGCATGGGCGCCAATTAAACAAGACCGCATGTTCATCATACAAAGGGGAGCACTCGCCATGCCACTGGCACTCCATAGTGGCACATCTGGCAACCCTGGTTGCAACCCGCTGCAGCCTGCGCGTTCACGTGCGAGGCGCTCAGCTTGCAGGCAGTACAAAGGGCAGTACCCACCCAGACATTTCTCCACCAGCACCTCCTCCCTCAGGGCCATGTTGAGCGCGAGCTGGATGCCTAGATTGGACACCACGGCCTCAGCCTACATATGCCGCGCGTGCCCAGCACAGCGAACAGCAGTGCCATGAGATTGCAACCTGTCTGTTGCTGGCCACATGTGTTGGTGGATCTCACGGCAGGCCACCAGCAAGCCGTAGCACACACTTCACAATGCCCCCTCGGCCTGTCTGACACGTCGTGAGCGCTGCTGGCATGCATGGAGCAAGGGCACAGTCATCAGCACACCCTCACAAAGTCTGCGGCTGACAGTTGAGGGAGCATACCTGGGCCTGTGTACGTGGAAAGCCATCAAGAATGAAGCCCCGCTCTCCTGCAGCCGTGCCTTGTACTAACCGAGCCTCCAGCAGCTGCGCGCACGGTGTTGCCATGCATGCTCATCACCCTCTAAGCCGCAGGCAGTGCATTTTGCATCTCACATTGCTGTGCCATGCACTGCAGCCGTGCGCTGGCTTGAAAACCCCACACACATCTCAGTCCTGCCGCTAGTACTGCCTATGCACCAGCCCTGTTTGAGGCAAGTGCCACTCACCTGGAAAATGAGCTCATCTGGCACTAGCTTGCCATGCGATACCATGTCTTGCATCTGCGCATGACAAGCGTGTGCATGCTCGGCGGCCTCAGTTCACGCCCATGACACTCATGCAGCCCACCCATGCCGACAGCTTGGTGAACGGATCCAGACCCGCACCTGCTTGCCCACGATGCTGCCTGCCTTGATTTCATCACGAATGAGGTCGCCAGTGGCGATGTGCGCAACTCCAAGGTGCTTCGACACCCGAGAGGCGTACGTGCCTTTGCCCACGCCAGGAGGCCCAAGGAAAACCCATCGTATGTCGGCCTTTGCGATCGCCTGTGCTGCCACATTGCTGATGCATCTGAGTGAGGAGCTCGCCTCCCCAGAGCTCAATGCCCCGGATCCAGGCTGACATATGCATGATTGCTGCAACCATAGGCTCGCCAAATGTTGACGCCCAACCCCGGCTCGTAAGCGTTGAAGGATGTATGAGGTGGACTGCATTATGATATGCGGATTTAACAATTGGCTGTTGCCAACGAGATCCACCGGAAATCCAAAATGTATCGTGATTTTCCAAAACCCTGATGTGACCATAAAGTGAGGCTGCGGTGACACTCTGGACGCAGTGGGGGTAAAACTGAAACCGATCTAAACTGCTATAAGTCACCACCGCATTAGGGCAAACCGCCCGAGCTGACCTGGCACAAGTCCACCATCTGCATGAAGAAGCATGCTCCCGTCCATTGTGTCTCTAAGGGCGCGTTATGCTTTCCTGCGCCGCTGCCACAAGCTCGGGACCATCAGCTGCAGCAGCTTCCTTGGCAGTGGCGCACGTGAGCAGTCCAGCCAAGCTGCGGCCGACCTGCCCCCAGCTCAGGGGCCTCTCAAGGGCATCAAGGTCTGTGCGCGCGCTTGCATTGCACTGGTGTGGCATTGCAGCCCCATGCGCCATGAAGTGGGCGGGCGCCAAGTCTGGCTGTGCAGCCGCATGCAGGCTCAACCTTGTTCCCCTGTTGTCTGCGCGTGCAGGTGCTGGATCTTGGTCAAGTGGTGGCCGGCAACTTTGCAGGAGCTACACTGGCATACTTTGGTGCTGACGTGATCAAGGTGCGTACAAACCGCCAGGGTGATGCGCTGCTGGCGGGGCATGCGGGCACGTGCAGGCAGACTGTTGCGGCCGCGACCCTTGGCCATCGCAGCTGATCCGCGCCTCGTGTGCAAGCTCATGAGGGGTGCAGCTTGCAGTAGGCCATGCCATAATCAGAGACCAGTGCATGCACGTACAACCCTGAGATGACCAGCGAATAATTAAGTGGCGCGTGCGTGTTGAACATATGTGAACATCTCCTGAGGGGCCTGCCAGGCTGGGGTGGGGCAGGGGTCAGCCATGGGTGTTAGTTACATGTGTCGGCGTGAGCATGCGCCGCAAGCAGGTGACACAGCACGAGTTCGGTCATCTGCATTGGCACTCACTTGGCCGTGCGCTCACGCCGCCGGCCTGTGCACCACACAACAGGTGGAGCCGCCAGGCAAGGGGGACGCCCTGCGCTCCCTGCGCACACTGGATGAGAGCGGTACGTCCTTATGGTGGCGCTGCCACGGCCGCAACCGCCGCTGCATCACCGCCAACCTGCACGTGGCTGAGGGGCGGGCGGTGGTCAAGGCGCTGTCAGGCAAAGTGGATGTGCTGCTGGAGAACTTCAGGCCAGGGGTGAGAATGCCAGGCATGGGTGGAGATTCCCTGAAATTTATGCCGTCAAGTGGTTGTTCCGTCATCACAGTATGCCGGGCCAGGCACCATTGGCATATGCTGTGTCAGGAGCATCACTGCCGTTACACAGCACCACGAGTGCATGTCATGCGTCCATGGTGCAAGGCAGTTGTCTTGTACCAGCGAGTGGTGAGGTGTACGAGTTCATGTCATGACACATGGCTGTTCCATCATCACAGCGGTTCCGCCAGTGTCTGGCTGTGCACTACAGCTGCGCTGCGCGCATGCCGCCCCCTCTGCCCTCGCGACCTTGCTCACGTGCTACAGAGTGCAGACATATCTGCAAGGTGCGTGTGCACGCTGCACATGCACGCGCTCACCAGGTGATGGAGGGGTGGGGCCTGGGCCCCAAGGACTTGAAGCCAGACCTCATCTACACACGCATCTCTGGCTATGGCCAAACAGGGCCGCGCGCGAAAGAGCCCGGCTACGCCAGTGTTTGCGAGGCGTACGGAGGCTTCCGGCACCTGAATGGGTACACTGACCGCCCTCCTGTGCGCCCAAACATCAGCCTTGGTGCGCGGGGTGGGGGGTGTAAGATGTCGTTGTTCTTCCTTTTTTTTTGGGAGGGGGGCCGGTGTAGTGCGCAGGGTGTAGTGATTGTGCATGTGGGTGTTGGGGTAAAGGTATGGATGGGGTTGGGCGTTGGGGGTAGGTTGGTATGGCGCACCTGCTTGGCGTGCTGTACTGCTGCCGTGCTGGTACTGCCAGGCACACAGTGCAGCCGGGCTTCCTAGCAGGTGATGCAATGTCCACAAGTATGCTGCAGCGCGCGCTGCGCTCAGTTGTGTGCTGCAGAACAGCGTCACAGGCACAGCAGCTGTAGGTGGAGCCAGCCAATGACCCAGTCAGCAGAGGTTCACATGTTGCAATAGCCGCGATGGGTGTGTTCACCTCATCAATTTGCGCTGCGCTGTGCTGCGCATCGCGCAGGCGACACGCTGGCGGGGCTCCACGCGGCGTTTGGCACTGTCATGGCTCTGCTGCATAAGACGCGCGCGGCAGGCTCAACTGGAGAAGGCCAGGTGCGCAGTATGGCTGTACGTGTGCGCGTGTGCCAGGGGACGGGGCACTACCCAGGTAAGCCGCTGCCCTGTTGTGTAACCGATTTACAACGTGTGGCCCGTTTGTGTCCTGGTCCGTTCGTCTCCTGGTCCGTTCGCCTCCCCAGGTCGTGGACGCGTCCATCTCCGAGTCCGTGTTCAACATGCTCGAGTCGTGTGTGGCCGAGGTGGCGATGGCCGGCTACGACCGGCCGCCCTCGGGATCCACCATCTCAGGCAAGCTGACCCCATGGCCTGCAGAAGTGATAATATTAACACGGCGTGTCACAGATGTGTCTGCAGGAGTAGACAATGAAAAATAGCCCCAAGTCCGCCCAAATCCTGTAGCCTGCTAGCCTCCTAAGCTCCAGGTGCAAGTAGGTTAAGTAGTACAAGTAGGGACGCTTGATGCAGGTGACCAGCCGCAGGCGAGCAAACAGGTGTAGCATGTCAGGCTCGGGCATGTGAGGTACAAGTAGGGTTTTGAAGCTCAGGGTTTCAAGGTTTGAGTAGCTTTGGGGGTTCAGATTTTATGATGCAGGATTCAGGGACTACATGTGCCTCATGTAGACGTTTCCATCTGGCGCCCTGCTGCTGCCTGCTCAGCGGCCTGCGGCCCATCACACCTCACGTGGACGCCTGCTACTGCCTGCCACTAACCTGCCACTGCTGTTCTGCCGCTGCTTGCCACTCACCTGCCATTGCCTGCCGCTGCCTGCGCAGACGTTGTGCCTTCGGGGACGTTCCGCACGCGCGAAGGCAAGTATGTTGTGATCGGCGGCAATGGAGACAGCGTGTATACACGGCTCATGGCCGCCATCGGCCGGCCTGACATGGGCGCGGACAACCCCAAGTATGCCACCAACGCAGATCGCTGCAGGTGAGGGGATGCGCTCATGCGCGGAGGTATGGCGTTGATGCGGTCACGCACGGACATACGGTGCTGGTGCATCTAAAGGCGCACACCACTCTCCTTAACCCTGAGCCCTGAGCGCTGAACTCTGGACACTGGACATTATTGAACTGTGAACCTTGCACCAAGCGTTCACAGGTCAGTGCTGCTGCAGAGTGCGGCCTGGTGTTACTTGCAGCCAGGCGCTTGCACGCGCCAACCATCCCGGCACCACAGGGATCAAGGCACCCTGCCACCTGTACTGAGCACTGTTCAAATACAGTAGAGCCAGCGTCTTACCCCCTGCGCGGGCATCACGCCCCAATCCTGCATCACATTCTGCACTCCACCTTCCAATCCCCACCTTCCAATCCACACCTTCCAATCCACACCTTCCAATCCACACCTTCCAATCCACACCTTCCAATCCACACCTTTCAATCCACACCTTTGCCCCACACTTTCAGGGAGGTGGATGTCATCATGGGGGAGATCGAGGCCTTCTGTGCGAAGCACACGATAGCAGAAGTCATGGCGGCGATGACCAAGGCGCGCGTGCCCTCAGGGCCCATCCTATCCACTGCAGACATCATGCAGCAGGAGCAGTACAAGGCCCGGTGAGCGCAGTGTACTGCCTTGAGGCTCTGGTGTGTACACGCAGTAGGGGCAGTACAGGAGCAGTACAAGGCGCTGTCAGGCTGAAGGGCGCTGGTGAGCTCCGAGACCCTACACCACACCCCAGGGCTGCGTGCTGAAGGCCTTGTGGCGCTAATGCATGCTGCTGATTCAAGAACCCCATACACGCCCGTGGCTAGCATGTTGCCAGTTGACAACAGGTCCAGATGCTGGAAGAGCCAACTGTTGTGCTGGATCTGGGGCTGTGGCTCAATCCTATATACAGAACGCGGTGGTGGGGGTAGGTTTCTAGGAATTCGCGCCCCTAGTTACCGGTCCTCCCAGCTTGCTTGGAGGACAGCGTGTGTGGCTGGCCAGCCATCCGGCTGCATGATTGGTTACCATGCAGCAGGTCAATGTGATAGCATGCGAGCCCACCATCGCCCTTGTGGCAGTGGTGGGTCTGGGGTACTTAGGGGAAGCTGCCCTAGTGCTCAGTCATCAGAAGTCACCTGATGATGCCCCCGTGGCGGGGGCCGAAACCGGTCGTGACAGCCACCCCTTGTGCCCCAGCAATCTGCTGGGTTTATGACGCTGATCTGGATTGAGATCCGTCCGGCACAAGTGACAGACGCATGCTGAATTTGGAATTGAACCATGGGTCTCAGCAACTGCTGGGAGGCTCATGCACCCATGAGGTGTACGGCTACCAAACCCACACGCACACAACAGCACTTACCAATGACTTCAGGTGGCCACGGCCATCCCGGTGTTTCTGAAAAAGCACTGGGGTGCAAACCCACCTAGGTGCGGCGTGCCATCGAGCCATGTTCGGGCATCTGCTTGCGCCAGCATTGACACTGTCCAGGCCTCCTGAGCGGCTCACATGTGAGATGCTGAACCGTGGATGTGCATGCAGGGGCTTGTTCCACACGGCCGCCCCACCTAGCTCCACCAAGCCAGTCACAATGCCCGCCATCCTGCCCATCCTCAGCAAAACGCCTGGCGCCACACGGTGCGTGGTCATGTGAAGCCACCCACTTGCTGCAGCATCGTGGTTTGGGAAGCGAGGGTGCCTCAGCAACATGTAGTGACCATTCAGGTGCCGCACACGGCGGCGGCTGCCTTCCTAGGGCTCTGCACCCACTGTGAGCATTGATCTGCATTGATTTGCAATGGATTTGTATTGATCTGCAGTGGTTTGCAGGGATCTGCAGGGATCTGTAGGGATCGCTCCCACACTGCATGCCGCTTAGCACCGGCTGCTTCACTTGCTTGCATAGACATGTACGAAGGCTAGCATCGATCCCACAGCTGATGACGTGCCCTGGGGTTCAAGGGTGGGCATCTGTGCAACTGGCAGCTTGTGGCCGCTGCTGCTGCTGCCGCTGCTTGCAGGTGGGCGGGGCCAGAGCTGGGCCAGCACACGGATGAGATCCTGCGGGACGAGCTGGGGTACAGCGCTGAGCGGATTGCACAGCTGCGCACAGCAGGCGCAATCTGAGATCTGAGATGTGAATGACATACTGAGGCAGGCAGCAGTCGCAATCTAAGATCTGAGATGTGACATCCGAGTGACCTTTTGAGGCTGTGCATCTACGATGGGATGCATGAGCGCAGAATGCAGCAGAAGCTTACACAATACCACAGACACATGGAGGATGCACTTTGCCATACCACAACGCACAAGCTTATGCAGGTGATATTGCAAAACTGACTGACCCAAAGCGCATAGATGACGCGTGCACATATTCAGCAATTATAACAGACCAACAAACTGCATCGTGTAATTCAAGCCAACGGTGCTTTATATCAACAGGACAAGTTGTAGACAGTCGAGCTGCACCTCAAAATACAACACCTGCACCTCTGAGACGCGCACACACATCCGCAGATACTCTCCCAGCCCAAGCACAGACAGGCACCCTCGGCCCTGTCCTTGAATCCTTCTATCTCGGCATCCTTTCGTTGCCCTTTCCCTCACATCCAGAGCCAAAGGCCTGCAGCTGTGCCCCAGGCAATGTAACGGGGCCGCACAAGTTGACTTCAGAGATTCTGCAGTCAAGGCAGCAGCCCGTGCACTCCCCTCAGCTCACCATTGCTGTTTGTTTTGTATGATCCATCAGGTGAGAAGAGTTTGACGCAGTGTGATGACATCGGCCATGCATGCCAGTCCCTACAGCAGTCCCTACGGTGGGCTACTCAATGCCTGCAGCCAAGATCAGACTTGAATGCGGCCTGCGAGCCTCAAAGCGCCCTTGAAGCCGGCACCCACAGGCGCGCATTCCAGGCACATCCATCCCCCAGCTGCAGACCCCCAGCCCACACTGAATTGAATCTGAGCGCTGCGCCTGCCGTGCGCGCCAAAAAGCCGCCGATCCAGCCAGACAAGAATGTGCGCCTAACACGCCAAAAGAGCAGTCACGCGAGCGCAGACAGACACACGAGCACATGAGCACAGCTCAGCCGGAACTGCCTGGGCTCCAAACCCAAGACATGCTGGGCTCAGCCCTTCCTTGCCATGTGTCCGAATCCCTTGGCAGTGCTGCACCACCAAACAGCGTCCCCCCCCAGTGTAGTGTTGGTTGCATCACGGGACGCCTAATCCAAATGGGTGGCAGCTGACTGCACTATCTCATCGCGTGACAACTCACCAACTGCTCACCATGATCTCATGGGCAAGGCTGTGGTGAGGCCGGTGCATAGATCACCCAGCAAACCCACCTGATCTGGCACGCAGCACTACCCTTCAAGCAATCACAGCTGTCTATCTCCTGCTAACTTGTCTAGCAGATGTGTGCAGCAAAGCACAACACAGCACAGCACAGCCACGTGGCATTCAGCGTGGAAGCCTCGTGGTTCTTGCCACATTCTGGAGGCAGCAATGAGCAAGTGTCCAGCCGCCCCCCCAAAAAGAAATCGTGGATGAAAGCGGCGCAGCAGCACAATCAAAGGGTCAGCTTGTAAAGAGTACACGCGGAACAGAAACGATGCAGCAAGGAGCTGCAGGGCGAATGACACACAGCACATGCACAGCTGTAGGCTGCAGACCTGCCTGGTACTTGCAGGCCCCACAAATAGGTAGGCAGCAGCAGCTTGTGGGCTGCAGCCAAGACCTCTTGAAGCAGCTTCCAGCCTTCACTACCAGGCTCACCTCATGCGTGCATCCCCGCATGTCAACAGGTGTCGGCCTCAGAGCGCAGACAGCTACATCACTGCACACGCTAAAACCTCGCACATTCTGCACGCGCACAGATCAGCCTTGCAAATGTGCACACAGATCAGCCTTGCAAAGAAAAGAACAAAACAAAATACGCTGTACACAAGGGGAGCAATGTACACAGGTGGCCTTGCTACACGGCCCCCCACCCCACACCATGCACGTGCACACCAACAACCGCCCCCACTTCGAACTACCCCTGCTATTGCACGGCCCTCCATCTTGGTGCAAAGGCTGCAGTTGCACGCCACCTGCGTATGATCAAAGCCGCAGGCAGGTGGCCGCCATGCAGGCGGTTGAGTCCGGTTGCAAACCATGCGATCCCATCGATAGCCCTATAGCTCTGACATGCTAACCAGTGGAGCTGAAAGCAGCAAGCAGCAGGGTCAGAATTGAGCAAAGAAAGGCCTGCCGCCTGCACAAAGCCGGCCCAAAGTACCTGTGAAATTCCAGGAAAAGGAGACAGCACACCAACTGGAGCACGGGATGTGGCCAGCATAGGCAAGTGTCCCATGACTGGTCCCACCCGAGCCCGTCTAACTTGGCAAGCAGGGCATGGCACTCCCCGGCCCGGGCCGTGCCCATAACTTGATATTTTGTTTTAATTCCAGGTGCAAGCACACAGCACAACATATCCAGCTGCCCTGTGCGTCCCATAGTGGGACCCAGCACGAGCTGCTCAAACTGGAATGCCCCATGCACAGCTCTGCCCAAGCCACACACTGCCCCTGTGGAAAGCCCACCAGCTATGGTTGGATTAATGTAGCCTCTTGAGGCCAGCATTGTAATGGCAGTGCAACAGCAAGTGCGGGCTACCCTAGGGCAGCAAGCATCGATGAATGCAATGCTCCCATACGCCCCAAAAAACTGCGATACACGCGCCAGTGCGAAAACGACTGGCAGGGAATGGCCCATGCTTCACAGCACAGGCTGTTGCCCATGTCCTCCTCACATGCACGTCTCACATGCATGTCACATGCGCGTCACATGCACGTTAGCAAGACTGGAAGACTGGGGCATCCTCCTCAATTGGACTTTCCTTGCACCCGATAGCATCACAGGGGCACACATCAAGATGTGCCTCCTTCCATCACACATGCCCATCCGCTTAGTGGCCCCAATACCTCGAAAGAAACCACCATACACGGGCCGGCCCGTTCAGCTCTCCAACCATTGAGCCGACCGCCATCAACGGCCCTGCTGCTGCTGCTGCTGCTGCTGAGCAGCCAGTGACAGCAGGTACTGGTTCAGGAGGCCCTGTGAGTCAGCCATGCCCATGTCAGGGTGGCGCATGGAGGCTGAACGACCGGTAGGGCCACGCGCGGGGGTGCCGCCATAGCCGGTAGCCCCAACTGGCAGCGAGCCGGTACGTGACACATGCGCCTTGGTGTCTCCAATCACACCCACGCCGGACGGCATGGGCACCACCGGGTCGCCCTTTGCATACATGGCCCCCTCGTGGCTTTGGTAAGGGGAGGGGCGGCCCTGCAGGCCTGGCACAGCTGCGGGCGCAAATGCTGAGGAGGGCGTGCGGGGCACCCATCCAGACACGATGACGTCCATGTGAGCAGGGCCGGGCCACATGCTGGCGGACTGGGAGGACTCCATGCTTGAGCGGTTGCCTGCTGACTCGAGTGACATGCGCTGAGAGGTTGGATGCATGCCAGAGGCGGGGCTCTGCATCATGGATTCGATGGACATGCGGCGCATGCCCTCGTCCACGGACGCGCGCCGCATGGCCTGCATGGCGCCCATGGACAGAGGTTCCATGCCAGCCATGGAGCCCATGGCCATGATGCCTGAGGCGTCCATGTTGAGCAGGGAGTCCAGGGGGGAGATGGAGGAAGGATCAGGGCGGGGCATCAGGCCAGTACCCAGGCCTGGGGCGGCAGGGATGCCAGTCATTACGTTCAGGGTGGTCAGCATTGCTGCGGCCTCGCTAGACATATGCTGCGGCGGCTGGGGCGGTGGTGGCAGCTGGGACTCCTGCTGCTGCAGCATCTGCAGCAGCGCCTGGCGCTGTTGGAGGCCAGGGAAGCGAGCCGCGTGGGCCGCGAGCTTGTTGCTTGTACCACCAACGGCGGTGCCCAGGTGCTGTGGTGCTGTGCCAGGAGCGCTCACACGCTGCTGCATGCCCTGTGCACGACATGCAAGAGCGAAGCAGTTGCGCATGGCTGCACCCATGCACACGGGAGTACTGGTCCCTTGTGGCAGTGCTTCTCGGCAGCTGCTGTAACCCATGGACATGCACTGACGGCCCTACACCCCACACCCATGACATGCTCATTGTGCAGGGTGGGGCCCTCGGAAGCAAGCAAGGGCTCAAAGCAAGCAGGGGCTTGAACCGAGTGCAGGAAGCTCCGTGAACAAAGACATGAACGCTGAGGTTGGGCAGTCATGCGGCGGGCAGGAAGACAAGCAGTCATGGGCAACTACTCACCATCGTGCTCTGCTGCTGCCGGAGCGCGCTCCAGTTTGCTGGCTCCCCCAAGGTCTCCACCCCTTCCATGCCAGCATCCCCACCACCAGGGATGCGGCCAGACGTAGTGCTGTGCCACAGCGCAGCAGCCACCTCGTCGGCACCTGTCAGGGGGTTGCCAAAGCAGGCCAGGGGCGCAGACACGTGCTGTCCCAGGCTACCTGGGACGCCGTGAATGAACCGGCAGCGCGCGCCATAGGAGCAGGTGCCGGTGAGCGCGTAGGAGCGGCACAGCTCAGTCTTGTACTTGGGGTGGCGCGGCACGGGGCGCAGCTCTTCAGGGCCGTGCGCAAACTGCGGGGGGGTGGGGCAGGGCATGCGGGGTGTGCTTACTGTGATGTGGGTGTGGCAGCTGAGAGGTGTGGCAGTCACACTGTGATTGACTCCACAGAGTCCACACACAGCATGCAGTAACACAGCAAGCACGGGCTTGAGCGACCAAACTACAACTACACACATCCGCAGCAGCATACGATAGGCACAGGCGGGGCAGCACGAACAAGCGGGGGCAAAGGCAGCCAGAGCATGAGGCAGACAACCCCCCACGGCCCCCATGCCCCCCATCTCTCTAGCATGTTCTTGCGCACCTGGCACTTTGAGCCGTAGCGGCACGTGCCGGTCTCCAGCCAGCCGTGGCACAGCTCAGTCTTGTAGAGCGGGTGCGCCTTGGAGGCCGCATCAATGCCTGCACCTGCACCAGGGGACGCCGGCATTGCATTGCCGCTGCTGCTCATGGCCTGAGGCAGTCCGCCGCTGCTGCCGCCGCCGCCGCCTGACATGGGACCGCTGTTGGCAGCAGCGTTGGCAGCACTGTTGAAAAACGCAGCAGCGGCGGCCGCGGCCGCTGCCTGTGCGTTGCCAATCGTGGATGTACCTCCGGCCAGGGTCGGGGTCACTGGCTCGCCGTCGCCTGTTGAGGCGCCGCCCTGGGCAGGGCCGCCGGACACATAACGGCCAAGGGCAGCAGAGGGTAGCGGCATGCGCGAGTCTGTAAAGTCCGGGGGGCCCTCGGGGCCGTTGCTGCCCGGGCCAAAGGGGAGCACGAACAGGGGGTTTGCAGCACTGGGGGCTGCTGCAGGGCCTGCTGTGGCACTGCCGAACAGCAGGCTGCCACTGTGGGGTGTGCCTGTTGCGGAGTAAAGCATGGAGCTGGTGGCAGGTGTGCTATACACACTGGTTGGGCGGCTGCCGGGAGGAGGGGAGTTGGTGGGGTACCCTCCGGTGGACTGCACAGCCCCAGGCATGCCACCCGGCACATTGGTGCTGGAGGTGCGGGCAAAGGGGATGTGCCCAGACGAGTTCAGTTGCATGGGCAGGGAGGGGCTCAGCATGACTTCGCCCGTTGCAGTGTCAGTGGTGATGAGGCCTGTGGCCTGCAAGGGGGGAGGTGGGGCAGGAGGAGGAAGGGGAAGGAGGGCGGGGGCGTCAGCAGCGGGCACATGGGGGGCCCGTCGGGCAAAGCCTCGAGCAGAGCAGGCTGCATGGTGGTGTTGAGTGCAGTATGCCTGGCAATGTAGGCAGGTGGGCATGGGTGCAAGGGGGTCCTGTGTGCACGGGCGCACACAGGTGGACTGTAGCCTTGTGTGTGTATGAGTTCCCGGTTGTGTTCATGCGTGCATGCAGCAGGGTTTTCACATGTACCATAAGGTGGTTGCAGGATCTGGCAGTATCTGCAGCCAGGACAGTCAGAGCAGGCCTGCAATTATGCAAGTGTTAAAGCAGCAATTACACAGTTTGATCACCTGTGCGAGGGAGAGCAGGGTGACGTCGTCTGCTCCGTTTGCGTGTGCCTGGCACCACAGTGCCTCTGCTGCTCCAACCTCGTACGGACCAAAGGCAGTGGTGGGCACCTTGAACTGGGGGCCCAGCTCCATTGAGCTTGACCGCCTCGAGGGTGTAGGCTCCTGCACAGCTGCAGCAGCCAGCTGCTCAAGAGGGGGCTGGGGTGCCTGCGGCTGATCTGCAAGGTCAGGGGGCATGGGGCTGCTGCGCATGGCCATAGCCGCGTCACTGTCTGCATGGGCGCTGCTCTTGCTGGCGGAGCGCGAAGCAGCAGGGCTGTCGCCTCGGCTGTTGGAGTGCAGCTTTCCAGACAGGTAGCGCTTGAAGGCCACAAAGGGCCCTGAGCTGCTGCTGCTGGTTGCAGCCCCCGATGCTGTTTGCGGCTGGGGGCCACTGTCTGGTGACCTGGCAGTGCCCAGCTGGACGTCGTCACGGCCGGAGGCGGACAACGGCCGTGACGAGGACGCGTCCCGCTTGCTTTTCCCGCTGAAAGCATGCACCCGAGAGGTGAACAGGCTGTTGTGGGGGTGCTGGGCGCGTGTTCCAGTAGCCGTGTTCAGCTGGCTGGACTCGAGGTCTTCTACCAGGCAGGCAGCTTCAGTGCTGCACGTATCGTCGTCTGGCCCCATCCTGCTGCAAAATTCTCCCTTCGACCTGCCTTCCCAACGATATCAGGGGTGCGAACTGCCGTGTGGGGTGGCGCTGCTGAATACCAGGCAGCAGAGCAAATAATTGTCGCAAAGTACGCTGCCGCAAAGAAACGAAGCCTTCCGCAAAAGGTGGTCAGGAGCTGGGAGGTTGTCGTGCGGCTCTGGAATGGTATCGTGTAGTGAGTGCAATTCACAATTCATAGGAATCCTGTGCGTGGCTCGGTGAAAATGGTGCAATCGTCATCAGAAAGAATGAGCCCCGACATAAATCTCCCGTACATGGATGGGGTGCCGTGGAGGGGGTCAGTTGCCTGCGCAGTGCGTGCTACGTGCGCCCCCTGGGAACACAAGGAGCTGTGAAGAAGCCCTGTTTCAAAGCTGGAGGCCGACCTTGGCGCATGCAGCAGCCGTATTGCAGCGCGCAGCAAACTGCGCCGAGGAGAAGTTGGACTGTAGCCCGCGTGCTGTAGAAAAGCGGGATTTGCCTTTCGAAATCCTTGGCCTTTTCACAATCCTTTGCAGATCGCGAGAATCGTCTCGGCGACAGTTGACCCCGATACAGCGGCCCCGGCCCCCTCAGCACAGGCAGGACGTAGCAAAAAAGCCTTGCAATGCTCTGACCATGTGGTGCAGCCGGCGCAGAGCCCATGCATGCCCGCCTGGAATGGTGCGTCGGATGTGGCGCGTCAGTGCCGCTGTGACTGACGCACTGAACCAATGCCCCACTTGCGTTCATCCATGCTGCCAGCAGCATGAGCGGCAGTCCTGCTACTGCACACTATAGTAGCTGATCCATAGGGGGGAGGGGGGCTGGCGGGTGCTTGCCTGTGGGATTGATGGCTCAGGCTGATCACATGCTCTCCACTAGGCCCTGACCCGCCTATTTCTTTTGATCTGAAATGGGGAGGCACGCCGGTGGTGCGGTTCAAGCACACGACTTGGCCCGTCCTGTTGATCGTCATTACAAATGCAAGCGTGCCCGCGAGCCTGCGTGCATCCCCGTCCGCTTGGCCTGACGCCGTGATGGTCTCATGCAGCCAGATGCAGCTCGACAGTGCAGCCAGATGCGTGAGGCTTACACTTCCTTTGCATGGAGCATCATTCAGTTGCTCATTGCATGGCGCATGCGCGTGTGCACAGCGCTGCTTGGGCCATGCTCCGTCCGCGTTGTGCAGGCTGGACCGCGAAACAAACCACCCCTACGAGATACCTGACGCATACCGTTCATACTGGTAATAAAATTCCGTACAGGAGGCGCATTATAAACGATATCTAGTAGCATCCAGCCCCTCAGCTGCGCGTATTGTCGTGGCCCCCCGTGCCACCAAAGTCAAACAAGAACTCGCCTGATGAGGGCCCCTCCACGAGCTGCCCCCCCGCGCTGCTGCTGCTGCCGTCGCCCTTTGAACCCACGACCCCACTGTGCGGCCCCAGGGGGCTGCCGCCCGCATGCACGCTGCCGTCCGCCACACGCAACGCCTGCTGCAACGCCAAGTGGCCCTCCCAGTCGTGAAAGCTGAGGTCTGACAGGTGGGGCAGCGCAGCGGCTACTGACTTGGATGCAAATGCACTCAGGCTCTCTATAGAGCTGGAGCTGCCTCCACTGCCTTCTCCTGAGCCCTGCAGCCTCCTGCCAGCAGCGCCCCCACTTGCCAGCAATGCAGCCGCCAGGCTGGCATTGACCAGGCCTCCTGCGATGACGTCGGCCCCCCCTGCCATGACCTGCTGCGCCTTGGCATCCCCGGCGGCTGCGCCAGAGACTGTGGCCAAGGCGGCAGCGCTGCGGGCGGCAGCGGTGGCAGCGTCTCCGCTGGGTACGAACGGAGCTGCTGCTGCAGACAGCTGCGGCGCACCCCGCCCTGCGCCATTGGACACAGCCCCCTGCGGCAGCCCGGCTGCCGGCCCAGCCGCCTGTGCAGGTGCTGCCAGCGCGTTGGTGAGGCTACGTGGCGTGACACTTGCAGCTGGGACCTGGGGTGATAGGGGAGGCCGGCCACTGCTGCTGGGGGGTGATCCTACACCTGTGGCCGATTGATGCTGAGGACCAGCCGCATTGCTGGCTGCAGCGCCATTGGCTGTGCTGCCAACCGTGCCGGCGCTACTGCTGCTAATGCTGCTGGCCTTTGGTGGGCTGCTGCTGTGGATGACTTGGGCGTACGAAAGGGGGCGAGCAGGCACGCGGGAATGCGCAACGCCTCCGTACGGGTCGGCATGCACTACGTTGATAAATGTGGGTGGCTGGGGCACGGATGCAAACTGCATCGGGCTGCTCTGCCGCCCTCGAATGGAAGACATAAAGGCCGGCGCAGTGCTTGCAGTGCTGGTGACCTTGGAGACCGCAGACTGGGGCGCCGCTGCGGCTGCAGTGCTTGTTGCCGCCGCAAGCGTTGCAACTGACTTGGGAGCTATGGTAGAGGCTGAGGGAGAGGACGCAAGAGCACCTTCCCCGGAGCCCTCCTGGTGGTGGGTCTGCGCACGTGCTGAAGGGGTTGCAGGTGGCAGGGACGGCAGCGCCACAAGGGGCACGCTGTGATGCGCGCTGGACTCTCCGTCAGCTGCCGACCGCCCTACAGCGCCCAACCCCAAATCGCTGGGGCCGCGTGACACAGCGCCTGCCACGCTGACCGCACCCATCGTGAGAGAGCTGGGTATGGAGATTGATGCGGGGCGGGAGCCCTCGCTGCTGTCCACTGCTTGCCCACCCTCGCTGCTCTGTCGCGCCAGGTACTGCTCAAAGGAACTCGCAGAGGTGACGGACTGAAGCCGCGACGGCGGCCGGGTTCCCGCCTCCCCCGTCATGCGTCGGCCACCTGATGTGTGCACTGGGATGGGCACAGCGATGGAGCATGCAGCCCTAGAGGCGGCAGCGGGGGTGCTGCCCACACTCCCAGAGGAGCCAGCTCGTGTCGCTAGGGAGGCCCCAGCACTTGGCCCTCGTGGGTAGCCACCGTTCACTGCAGAGGAGCCGCCGCTGCCGCCGCTGCGATGCACGGAGGCGCTGACATGGCGGCTGTGCGCGCGCATGGCCCGTTCAGCTCTCGCAGCCATCTCCAGCATGACCCCGGAGAACGCGGGCGCGCTACTGCCTGTCGCGAGTCCGTCTGCACCGGCAGCGTCCAACCGACTGGTGCTGCCACGCCGTGTGCGAGTGATGGAGATTCCAGGCAGCACATGTGCGCGTGCCGAGCGCCACGCGGTCACACTTTCTGTGTGAGTAGACGCCGCGATGAAGGTGGTGACGCCGGACTCACCACGCGCACTGCCCTTGCCCCTGCCGGCGCTGCCGGCCCCAGCTCCGCCGGCACCGGCCCCATGCGCCATGGCCCGCATGAGGTGATCCAGGCTGCCATGCGCTCCATGCTCCAGATGTTCATGGGGGTGCGAATTTGGCGAGCTAGTGGAGGGAAGGGAGGTCAATGCCACTGTGCTGCCATGGCGTGACGAGCTGGCCAAGCCACCGCCGCCGCCATGCACACGCGCCTCTCCGCAGTCGCCCCCCGCTGACATGGCTTCGTCTATGTGGCCCATGTACAGTGTGGCCAGACAGCCCGGGTCTGTGTAGATCCTCCGCATGGCAGACACCCCGCTACCTGACACGCGGTCGCTCATGCCACGGGCACGCCCGCCCCGCACTGCATGCTCCATGGCTTCCATGTCGCCCAAGTTATCACTGCCCTCCTCCTGCATCAGGCCGTCATTAGATGCGTGTGCGGTGGCCACGCCGGTGCCTGCGCCGCCAGCGGCTGCATGCGTACGGCCCTGCCTGTCCGGTGTGTGCAGACCCGGGTTGAGCGCATCCAACTCGTCCCCTGACGGGTGCGCGCTGCCAAACGCACCCATGCCCAGGGCTACGTTGCTGCCTGAGGTGTGCGCACCGGGCGAGATCTCCACTGAATGCAGCAGCGAGAATAGGGGTGGGTGCGGTGCTAGCGGGCCAGAGGGGCCGCCAGGGCCAGGCTGATGCACAGGCGATGAAGTTGTGGGTGGCTGGTGCAGCATGGGCTGGATCTCACCCTCCTGCTGCAGGGTCAGGAAGCTGCGTGGCAGCTGGGCTGTTGCGTTCGGCAGCGTTCCAGCAACCTTGTGGTGCTGACCATAGCTGTCTGCGCCGCTGTGGTGCTGGCTGCTGCTGGCGACCAATGTTGGACTGCTGCTGAGCTGTGCTGCAGTGCCCGCCAGCACAGCCGCGGCGCTCGGGTGGTGGGCTGCACGCTCCCCGTTGTGCTGCTTGGCCCCAAAATATTTCATGGACGGATCAAGGTTGGCAGCCTTTGTGAGTGCTGCCGCCGCTGCGTAGCCCTGCTGCCCATGCACATGGTGGCCGCCATGCTCCTCATCCCCCTCCTCATCCACCTCGGTCAACCCACCCATCACCTCACTCTCTCCCGGAGGCACCGGCGGCATGAGGAGTGAGAAGGCTGGCGTAGACACCACCGCTCGGTGCACGCCCCTCGCCCCCACAAGCCCCAGCCCGTTGATGCTGCTGGTGGGGTCTGTGGGCGACACACGGCCCCCAGCACGGGCCCCACGGAGGCCCCGGCTGACCCCCACGCCATCAGAAATGGTTGACATGGACTGGACATGGTGGTGGCCGTGGTGGCCAGGGTGGGGCGCTGATTGCGTGCGGCCACCTGTGCACAAAGACCGCATGGGGAGTGATGACATGCATGCTTGGGGGCAGGATGTGCTGGAGGCAGTGTGCATGTGGTAAACCATGTGGTGCGGGCTGGGATGTGGTCGGGGTGATGCGGACACCAGCTGGCATGGCTGCAGCCATGCAGCGTCCCACATGGCAGCAAAAACATGCAGGCACATGCGTGCACACATTGTGTCGAGTGGGGCTGTAGGCCCCAGCCGTCATGCTGTGCCAGGCACTGCGTGCATGCGGTCCCCAGGACCCAAAGGTACCCAGGCAGGACCGTTGGCAAAACAGGCACGCTGTGATTGATGGGATGCTTGGCTGGAATCAAGCCGATCACATCAAGTTGGTTACAATAAGTCAGGCCAGTTAGGTCGGGCTAGTCAGATCCTGACGTATTTAGGGGCCCGCAAGCAATGCCCGCAGACCCACCATCCAGCGCCGTCAGCCGCTGTGTGGAGGAGAAGGAGCGCAGCGTGCGCAGGCCAGATGCGAGGATGTCCCTGTTGGAGGGCAGGTGCTTGATGGCGCCCTCGGTCACACCTGGGAGGGGGGTGGGGGGTGGGGTGGAGGATGGGGGGTGGAGGATGGGGGTTGAGGGTTGGGGTGGAGGGTTGGGGGTGCGGCTTGGCACTCAGAAAACAGGGCCAGAGACATTTGACAGCGACCGTGCACAGACATGAGGCCAGCGAGCAGCAGTTGGACCCTCCGGCTTCCACGTAAAGAACAGTTGCTGTTGCCGGCTGTCTTGAGCACACTCGGAGCACAGCTGCACAGGCAAACCACACGGCACAGCAGATACACAGCTGCACAGGCGCACCGACAGCTGCACAAACCCGTGCGCTCACCGCTGTTGCCAAAGATGAAATCCAGTACATTCAGATACTTGGACTTGAATACGTCCCTGTGGGCGGTTGCCATGGCACAGTCACAATGGCAGCACCAGTGAGATCGGACAGTGTGGTGCTCCAGAGCGCTGCCAGCGGCGGCACAGCCGCCCCCACCATAGCCCACATGGCCCCCAGCAGTGGCCCTTGCACCCCAACCTACTCCCCTTCAGACATAGCAAAAGCAGCAGCCGGCTGTGCACAGGAGCAGCAGCCTGCGACAAACAGTAATAGAATGTTTGCTGACAGCGGCAGGCTGCCCTGAACAGCCACCCCACGCCACCTCCGCACCTGTGCTTGCCACGCGCGTCCGAGTAGCAATGCATGATGGCCGCACAACCGGCAGAGAACAGCAGCACATCCAGCCGCGGCGGTACAGCGCCCCGCGCCACCACACCCCACTCCACCAGGCAGCGGCTGAAGCTCTCGGCAGCACGGGACATGCAATACAGCGCCAGCTCCATGCGCCGTGACTTCTTCTCCAGCAGTGTGGCCAGGCCACCAGGCCACGTGGACGCGGCAATAACAGGGCCCGTGACCGTGCCCGTGAGGTTGAAGCCCACACATGCACCTGTCCATGTGGCGGCCACATGCATGCATCCTCGATCAGTAGTTGGTGATTACGTAAAGAGCTGGTGTTGCGTTTAAAGGTGCGGCCGTCGCAGGGTATGCTGCAGTGCTCCCGGCGCACCACCACCACCGCTCTCAAGCATGGACTCAAGCACGAGTGCATCCCCCATCCTGGATAGCTTGCACGTTGCAGTAAGATCCTGTACCCAACGGCCCCCAGGCTGCCCCAGCCGCAGCTAGCTGCAAAGCAGGCCCCTTGCACACCCCATACACCTGTCTAGCGTGCCTGCAAAGTTTGATTATTCAAGAGCAGACTAAAGAGGCAGTCATTCCAATGGGAAACAGGTACAGCAACCAGAGCTTCACGCACCGCCAAACGCGAGCGCGATGAACGAGGTGAGGAAGGCAGCGGAGCGCGCGACACCCAGTGCGACCTTTGGCAGGATTTGCCCCGGCTGCAGCAGCAGCTTCTGCCTGCGTACTCACACGCAGAATACAACACCATCTAAGTGCAGGCAGCTGGGCGGGGACACAGGGGCCTTCCCCAGATCCCCACCCCTTCCCTTCACGGCCAAATGAACACCTCAACCAGCCAGCAGCTGGCCAAGCTACGGTCCGCCCTCTTATTGCGTGGTGCCTCACAGGCGGCCACGCACACGCTGGGAACCATCGGTGCCAGCCCTAACCCCGGCCCCAGCCCCCGCCACTGGCGCGTGCCCCCAAGGGCATGGCCCTAAGAGCTAAGGACAGCGAAGAGCACACCTGTGCACCAGGAGGGCGGGCAGCAGGTAGACGGGCAGGTAGACACCCAGTGCACGCAGGTAGGTACCCGGTGCGATGCTCATGGGGTGCGCTGCACAGCTGTGGCCCGGGTGCTGCGGCAGCAGGGCGAGCAGGGCAAGCCACAGGTTTTGTGGTGGACAGCTGATCCTGCACGGGAGCTGAGTATGCTCCCGGCCCCGGTCACATGAACCACTGTGCCCAACCTCATTTGAGTGGCGCGCGGTACCCTTCCCCACGCCATGCGCAGAACCTCACGAGTAACTCCAGCCCCTCTGACCACCGACCTCAACCCCAACCCCACCCCCCAACCCCAACCCCAACCAAAACCGAGTGGTACAGTGCCTCCTCACCCAGAACTCGCATGGTGTGGGGCCCATGCACTGCTGCCATGGTGTGCCATGCAGGATCTTTAGGGGCCGTGGCGGCAGGCCAGCGCTGTTGTTCAGTGCCAGCTCCTGCATGTGCAGATGAGGTGCGCAGGCATCAAGCGCATGTGTGGGGGCTGGCAAAACAGGCACAACTTTCAACATGTCCAAGCTTGCATGGCTGGTACATGCCGCGCGTGCAGGCCCCACAGCATTGTAACAGCCACCCTGTCGCCACATTGAACAAACTCCTTGCGTGCTGCGTGCCCACGTGCTGAAGCTGCGAGGGACCTGATCAATTGTGGCCCGCAGTTGTCCCATGTCTCACCTTGACTGCCTGCCACACATACAGCTCCTTGGAAGCCTGGCGGTTGATGAACCGAATGTACGACTGCGGCAGTACAACAGCAATACAGATCCCGGTTAAGGGCAAGTCACCACTCCCTGCTAGACCACACGATCAGGTGCAATGTGCGACGACTGCAGACCTCTGCAGGATCGCGGCACAAGAGCCCTGCAGCATGTAGCAGCACCAGCACAGCATCACACTGCACATAGCAGCATGTACCAGCGCAGAACCACACTGCACATGCCCAATGCAGGATCGCTGCAAGATGGCTGCAGGATGGCTGCAAACCACGTCACCGCTGAGCACTGATCGCACCGTGGGCAGCGAGGAGGGCATCATGATAAAGGAGTAGATGATCTGGGCAGACGCCAGGCACATCAGCGCCGTGTCGCCGTGCTGCAAGGGAGAGCAGGGCCGCAGGAATAAAGATACATCTGCTGATATATATATGTATACGTGCATCTAACAGAGTACATGAGGTAGGTAACTGGCAATGTGCGACAAATACGGTACGATGCAGCCATCATCAGGACTGTAAACTGGAGCCGACAAGCAGGATCGAGATGATGAGTGCCACAGAATAATGTGACAGGGAATGGATCGGCTCCACCACGAGTCCCCTCTACATTTGCTCTTCATCCTGTGATATCCACCACGTCCCCCAACCCCTGTGCCGAGTCAAGTACCCAGCCCCTTGCATCAATCAATGTATTTGGCCCTTCAGCGTGCCTGCGCCCTGTCCCTGCTGCCCCTGCCCCCGCCCTGTGCAGCACCCTGGGCGCGAACAGAGGCTGCAAAACTGCACGGCTGGCTACTGCATGCCTCGCACACCTGCAGGCGTGTGGGGGCCAGCAACGCGCGCACGAGCGGGTGCACGCCTGCGCCCTGCTTGTTGCCGGTGCGCACGAGCAGTGTGAGGCCACGCAGCAAGATGTACGTGGCCAGGCTGTAGTGCCGGTGGCCAGGCCTGCAGGGCGCGCGGGGGCATCTAAGTCGTGGGGGAACGCAGCAGCTGTTGTTCCGTGGATGATGGGTTGGCGTGCGCAATCAAGAGGCAGGCAGGCCAGCTGCCAGCTACGATCTCATACATTTGTGGTTGCGTGCGTACCCCGTGAGCAGAAGGGTCTGGCCAGCGATGGCGCCTGCTACCAAAGCGCGCCACCTCTCCGTTCTGTAGCATGTCGGTGCAATGTAAGACGAAGGGGCTGGTGATGGGCATGTCCCAGGATCATGCATTATCGCATAATGTGTGCTTGCGTCCATGGCGTGGCTGTGAAAACGCTGTACATGTGCGTGCGTGCAGCATACGTATGACACATGAACAGGATGCGGCATGCATTGCAGCTAGCAAGGCCCATTGCACACCGACCATGGTCAAACATGGGGCCCATGTGCGGAGATACATGCAAACCTCCTAGCCACGTCAGACAATGTGTTGTGCTCCGCAATTGTTGCGCGGACCCTTCCACTCCCGCACCTCCGCTTGCCCAGAAAGATGGCGATGCCCTCATCCACAGTAACAAACACCAGACCCAGCCCTGCCAAGAATGCAGTGTACCTGGCGGTATCCGTGAGCTGCTCTGGGATGCTGAGCCCACGCTTCCCCTTCCGTTTTGGAAGGGCCCTGGAAATCAAGTGGATCCCTGTGGCCAATGGAAGATGATGCATCAGGGTTCTTGTGCCGAACTACGAAAGCTTCTAAGGCAATTCGCCATCTGCTTTCTGGAGCAACTCACCACCCCTGATGACCGCTCCTGCTGCGGCCCCGCGCAATGCAGCCGTGTATGCACGCTCCCATGATCTCTTCAACTGGTCGCTCAAACGCTCTGAGTCTGCAATGGTGCGTTCAAGGTGTTGCCGCAGCAGCTGCCAGGTGCTGTCTGCCCCGCTCTCTGCGCGAGCTTGCGCTGCTGCGAGTTCCTCGTCATCATCCTGATGATGCGGATCCTGCATTTGCAAGCTGCGTGCATCGCTGTGCAGATGCACCCCACCCGGCACAGCAGCTGCCATTTCCCCAGGCCGTCTGCTATTCCATCATAATTGTGAGATGCATGCTTGAAATTGATGACGCCATCTGCGCGCGTACCGATGAGGGTTGACGGGTTTGGGCAGGGTTTGGGCAGGTGAACGGATATATATGTTTTGGGGGGGGGGGGGGGGGC
>BDCZ01000623.1:13132-29171 GCA_001662365.1 Chlamydomonas applanata
CAAACCCCAAACACGCAAACCCAGAACAGCCCAGGGACCCCTCCAAAACAGCAAGCAGCAAGGAAACTAACACCCCCTAATACCAACACACACTCTAGCAAAACCCCAAACACGCCAACTCAAAACAGCCCAGGGACCCCCCCCCAACACAGCCAGCAGCAAGGAGACCCGAAACCCTACACCCGAAACCCTAAACCAATACCCTGGGGTCCACGCTCGTTAGGAACGCCACCAATGCCGCAGGTTAAGGTTAAGGTTACACAGGGAAGAGCACAGCGCACACCGAAAAACAGTGCACGCGGCCGAGGCCGACCCTCCCTGCAGGAAAAGAGCAAAGCGAGGCGGAACAGAAACAGCAGGAGAAGGAAAAGAAGGAAAAGAAGCAGAAGAAGCAGAACCGGAGGGAGGACAGGTGGCTCAGCCATCCCAATGTTGCCAGATAGTGCAGCGAAGCTGCCCTGCAAAGGCGCATGCAAAGGCCATGATGCCGCATCACCCTGCATGACACGCAGGCCCATAATGCAGCGTACAGCAGACCATGCCACCCAACAGAATCAATGTAGTGTGCATGCAACACATGGAGCCTTGACGAGACACCATGCCATCGCCCCTGCCTATAGACAGTGCTCAGCACAGCATCGTGCACCTGCCCATCGATCACCATGAGCTCTAATGTCTGCTTAATTTGCGTGCATGGGCTTGTGCGCGAAAATCTTTTCTTGCCGTGCCCAAACAGCCTAGCCGCTCCCAGTTTTGTTCAACTGAGGTGTTGGCCAGGCATGGGGAGGCGACATGCATGCTCAGGCATTTGACTTCAACCCCTGAATGCCTCAACCCCCTGCACCGGCATTGCCACCTGCTGCACGGCAAAGCAGTGCCGTGCTGCGCTGCGAGCTACTGCCCGCTAGCCAGCTCTGTGTTGCGCTGCCCGAGGCTTCTGCTGCTACTGCTGCTGCTGTAGGGTGTGCACATGATCCAGACAGGTCTACCGACTGTTCTGTTCCTTTTCTTCCTTCTTTTCTGGTCCTGACCTTGTTCTCGCTGGTTGCTTCTCGGCAGCCAGTGTAACACACACACACACACACACACATATGAACATCTGAATCCGCCGATGTCCCCAGTGTGTGTGTGTGTGTGTTACACAAGGCCCAAAAAGGGCCAAGCGAGCTACAGGACACGGCAAGGCTGGTGCAGGGGCTCGGGCCATTTAGGAATGCAGGTCGCTGCCCAGGGCCCCGAATGCAATTGCTGCTGCGGCAGTTGCCTCCGCCCAGGCAGCCACCTGCATTCCTAAATGGCCCGAGCCCCTGCACCAGCCTTGCCGCCTGCTGCATGCAACAGCGGCCGCGTGCTACGCTGCCTGTTGCTGCTGTTGCTGACTGGGAGGGCAAGCATTTGGATACCTGAAACCCTCAATGCCCCAACCCTCGCACCGGTCGCGCTGCATGATGCACGCCACGGCAGCTCCCAGAATCTTAAGCTGCCAGCTGCTGCCGCTACTGCTGCTGCCCAGGGCATGCACCTGGGTACCCAAATCCCTGGATGCCCCATGCCGGTTCCGGGGCCCAGCCGCCCGCTGCGCACCGCATCCCTCCATGCAGCAACAGCAGGCATTGCACCAGATACCCAGGGCCTGGCACACATGCATGCTGTGGCAGCTGTGCAACATGGCAGGCCCATGGGGCGCCATGCAATTCTCATGTGCTGACCTGTGTAACCTTGACCTTAGGGGGATCCGACATGGGCCTCTTCATGCACCATGCCTCGCTTTGCTCTTTTCCTGCAGGGAGGGTCGGCCTCGGCCGCGTGCGCTGTTTTTTCGGTGTGCGCTGTGCTCTTCCCTGTGTAACCTTAACCTTAACCATGGTGCAACAGCTTGGCTTGCGTCTTTCTGAATGGTTCGCGAATGCATTTTCGGACAAATCCCAGGCACATGGAAGGTGCACGAAGTGCAAATTCCTGCAGATAACCTACCCTTGACACGAACCATTGATACTGTGCCCCAAACGCAACTCACCAGCCGGTTGCCGCCTCAAGATCGCCTCAGGATTGCTTCATAGATAGCAGTCCAAGCCCTGTGCTCATGCACTGTTTGGGTGTGATTTTTGGTATTTCACTTGGTCTGTCACTGCTTCGAGAGCGGCTAGTGGCAGCGGACAGCCAGGTATGTGCCCAGCTGCAGGGGGGCCGCCCAGCTGCAGGGGGGCACGGGGGCAGCTAGATGTATTGGGGCAAGCACCCCCTGCTGCTGCTACTGCTGCTGCTGCAGAAAGCAGACGAGGGGGGAATTTAGAGGCCTGGGGAGGAGAGGCAGGAGGCTGGGGCTGGGCCAGTAGCCCTTGGCCTTGGCGGCTGCGGCACTGACGCGTAACTGAGCTACCCCACTGCTGTAACTGTGGTGAGCGAGCCACTGGGAATTGTCGCAGCCCATCTAGGACTCGGTGGGGCCCTTCCAAGCCAGTTAATGCTAAATTGCATTGCAGCTGTAACATTCTGCAGTGCACCTGCTAAGGACGGTGCAAGCACGAGGGTGGTGAGCTCTGGATGCACGCAGGCTGAGGCGTCAGCATGCAGCCCGTGGGGCAGGCTTTCAAGGTAGCATGTCGCATTGTCGCTCCAACCCGAACGGATGGACCATGTTGTAGCCATAGAGCCAGACATCAAGACAATGCACGCGTACTGCATCATGCATGATGTGCTGCCGCACATACCAGCAGTTGGTTTGTGACGCAGTCCCTGCAGCTGCACCTCCGCAACCAACTGCCTATTATTATCTATGTATGTTACCAAGCACGCAGCAGCATGGAACTCGCAAATCGGCACACTCCAACTCAGATGTGTGCAGCATGCTCGCTCTGCCAGTCGAGTCGACCCAGTGCACATTACAAACCACCCAAGCGTACAGGTGCAGATCCCGCTTGGACATCTGCACCCAACCTGGCAAATGCTCCAGCCGGCAATCCTGTACAAAGCCATGCTCCCCGCACACATTGCTGCATGCGCATAATAATAATAACACTAATAACATTGCTGCATGTGCATGTGCGTTACAATTCCTGTCATGTTGTGTGCACCCTTCCGTGACAAACGTCTGCAGCGCTCTGCATGTGTTTGTGCACCCAAAACACACATCACCCGTGGCAGCGCACAATCTGAATGAGGTCTGCGAACACGCCAGCAGCCGTCACCTCCGCACCCGCGCCTGCACGCACGTGTGTACAGCCATATCCATAGATATTGCAGATCGTGGTAAAGGACATGCACAAGTGGGGCTGGGGCATGTAGGGCATGTGCAGCAGCATCTGCCGCAACCCTGACGCTAAAGCAGCGTGCAAGCTTGAAACACACTGCAGGGTTTGCGGCATGCAGCGAGTGCCGTGAACTCTATGGTGTTATCATAAACGTCTCAGCAGGGTCTGGCGGCACACCACGCGCACCTGGCCCCCGCACGATGAGTGGCAGGTCCGAGTAGCGCGCGGTTGTGAACACAACCATGTTGTCAGAGCCCGACAGCTGCGCAAAGGCATGCGAGGCGGGGTACCTGCAGCCACACCGCCAGTTCGCGCGAAAACATTGCACAGCTGCTGTGTTGAGTTTGCCGTGGAATCGATGACGGAGGTCGTGCAGGCTGCGCTCAACTGACATGGTCCCCTGCCCATGCCGCACCAGAGCAGCGCAGCGGCAGGGCCAGCCCCCTGGCGCCGACCAGCTCCTCCCATATAAAAAACGAGTAACTTATGTACTTTCACATCTCAGCCAGCGACCAGAAGCAGGGTCCAGGGTGTAGCCTGAACCGCTCACCAAGCACCTATACCCCCAGCCCTGCCGTGCACCAAGCCTATGGTAACCACTACAACTGAGCTCCACCTTTGAGGACAGCCCAGCCACGTTGCTGAATCCCCAGTCGCCCGCACCTCACGAGTGATACGCCCGCTGTACCGGCCTCCACATCCACTGTGCCCACATAACGAATGACCTGGCCTGCGGCGGCCGCCTCAGTGGCACGCGCCCCGATCTCGCCATCAAACTGCGGCCGGGATCCGGGGTTGCGGGGGTTGCAGGGGGATGGGGGGTGCGGAGACATGCAGCTCGTGGTGTGTGTTGTACACAGCGCGTATGGTGTAACGGAGCAGGCAGGGAGCTGGATCATGGCGCGATTTACTGCATATACATAATATGCACGCGTTTGGGAGGGGAACGCACTAGACAGCGAGCACAAGGCACCACAAAGGCAAGGACGTTTGTTGCGCAGCATGCGTTCAGGCGGCTGGCTGATGCACGCGCCACGTGCGGCCCATGCTGCTGCTCTCCGTGACCAGCAGAATCGTTCACATCCACAACAAATACACAATCAAGCTGCCCCAGCCCTGCTCCTGCCCAGCAGCAGTACCCTCATACCTCGGGCAGCCGGGCCATGTACGTCGTCACATCAACCTCAGAGCCAGCCAGGGGTGCAGGTACAAGGCTGTCCACGCGCAGGCCCCCCAGCTCCACCTGCAGCAAGCAAGCGTGTGGTTTGCGGTACTGCTGTGTGCAGCCGCGGCAGTACAATGTATACAGGGCAAGGAGCAGACATGTACTTGGCAGGTAGGCCAGCGGCAGGCACAGTAAGTAACACCGCGATTGAGGCGTCACCCAGATCAGTGCGGTGGCCACCTTGAGCGCCATGGCCTTTTGAGATGGCATGTGCGGAGATGGTAGCAACGCTGGGGCGTAGCAGGAAGCGCGATGTGAGCAACGCAGTTCGAGCGAATGAAGTAACAACGATCCATGCAGAATGCGAATACAGAATGCGGGTACAGCCGAGGTCGTACCCCACAGCTTGAAGGGCTCGGCAAGCAGTGGTATCAGCAGGAGTGGCCCGCAGCCGCACAGCACCAGAGGCACGGCTGCTGGCTGGCTGCTGAGCACCCCACCTTCAGGCCGCACTCTCGTGCTAGGATGACCACTTTGCGCGCAACGTCCATGCCTGCGTGCGCCCGGGCCGCATTCCAGCACAGCCGTCAGCATCGCGGCAGAGACGAAATTGACAAGATGACGTGATGGCTGAAGCCTGTTAGCTGCTATAACTGTATCAGCTGCCCAGTGCACCTCCACGGAACACGCAACTTAAAGGACCAGATGCCCGCGTTTCAGATCAATGCACCAGCATCAGGGCAAGCCAATGCACCAGCATCAGGGCTGATGCTGGTGCATTGTTTAGACAGACAGGCATCAGGTCTGGCGTCTGCCACGTGCAGCAAGTCCATCATTCCTGTTTTGAATTCACATGTGCACCCACCAGACAGGTCCTCACGAGGGTCAGGCTCTGTGTAGCCCTTGGCCTTGGCGTCTGCCACAACTTCGCTGAACGCCATGCCTGCATGCACCACAGATCTCACAGATATGCGCTATTGGCATGAGATGGGACCAATGTGATCAATGCAAGGCGGGGAGGGCTGGTGGGGTGACCTATTCTGTTGCTGGCGTTTTGCGGTGTCAAGATGTTGCAAATGAAGAGATCACCACAGTGCATGGTGCTGCTCGTCAGTGCTTTGGCATTGTGTGATGACACCGCACGTACTGGGTCAACTGTCTGCCGACGCAGCCAGGGTGAGCAGCCGCAGCCGTGGCCCCACCTGGCTTGTAGGTGTTAAAAATGTATGAGAGGGTGCCAGACAGGATGCCCTCGATGCGCTTGACCTTGTCGCCTGTCTCCTGTAGAGACCGCAGGGTGCTGAGCACTGGCAGACCGGCACCGACCGTCGCCTGCGTGCACACGCACACAGTTCATGCATGTCTCAAGGTCAGCTCTGAGCCCGCCGCGTGTCTGGGCCCATGCCCAGCTTGGTCGTGTTCAGCCATGGTTGTACAATTGTACATTATTCTAAATGATTACTTATGAGCCAGCCGCATGCAAGGACAGCTGATTCACCTGGGGGCGGCCAGTGCACATACAGACAGCATCATAGCTATACCAGCGGCTGTACCAGGGGCACTGTTGCCTCTGCATGGCTCGACCAGCAGCCAGCCCCTGACCCTGCATGGTGCCTTGCATGGTGCTTTTGCATGGTGCCTTGCATGGTGCTTTAGCATGGTCCCTTGCATGGTGCCTGACCTCGTACAGGAAGTGCCTGCCGTGCTCCTGGGAGGCTGGGTGCAGCTCATTGTATCGCGCCAGCGGCCCCGCCCCAAACTTTTTGTTGGGCGCCACGACGTGCAGCCCGCTCCTGATCCAGCGCACATACAGGTCGGGCACGTCGTCGCTGGCGGTGCAGTCAACGAGCACTGCGCATCCGCGGGCGGGCGCGGCGTCCGCGTCTGCGGCCGCCTGCACCAGCAGCCCAAATGCTGCCAGATCCAGCTCCTGGCCCTGCATGGTCGCAAGGGCGCACGTGCGCAGTGAGCCAACAGCAGGCGCCGCTACACTTGCCGCAGCACGCCACACCCCATGCACTGTGCGCATTATGCGATCACAGCATGGCGCCATGGCCCACATGCACACCTTTTCCAGTGCTGCCTTGCAGGTAGCTGGATTGAAGCCCACGGACGAATTCACAGCCATCTTCTTGGAGCTGGTCACGCCAACCACATTGATCGACGCACGTAGCACATTGCGCAAGTTGGGTGCTTGCTCACTGATCTGCTTAAGCAGCGTGGAGCCGATCAAGCCAGTGGCCCCCACAATGCCAACGGCCACAGGCAACAAGGGCTGATGTGCCATGCTTGGATCGTTGATTTATGGTGCGCGAGAGGGGCAAATCTAAAACCCGCCTACTCACTCTTCGTTACTAGTAGTAGTCAACGTTCCTGTTATGGGTCCCACAACCCCTGCTCGCGCCTTGCTGTTGCTGTACACACAACCACATGCGCCCTTCTTCGCACTAACCTGGACTGCAAACCAACATGACGAACCAAGAGGAGGAAATTGATAAGCACATACTTAAGAAGTATGAAATTCAGGCCAAGCTTGGCAAGGGAGTAAGTAGACCAGCTCTTTTCCCATGGACGTTGCGGGCCCAACAGCAACCTTCATGCATGCTGTGCGCCCTGGGCATATCTCAGCACCCACACTGGCCCCGATCGTGCTTGCTGCGATCTACCACAGGCATATGGTGTTGTCTGGAAGGCAATTGACCGCAAGACCCGGGAAACGGTAGCGCTGAAGAAAATCTTTGATGCATTCCAGAACGCCACAGATGCGCAGGTGAGGTTTTGGTCGCCTATACATGGGGGTTGTGTGTGCCGCTGACCATGAACCGCATGCGACCACCTGCAGAGAACGTTCCGCGAGGTCATGTTCCTACAAGACCTGAACCAGCACGACAACATCATCAAGTGAGCTGTCGGAAGTGGGGGGTTTGTGTCATGCAAGCATGGCCCATGCAGAACACAGCAGAAGCACCGTGCATGCAGCGCCCAGCGGCAGGACGTGCGCATGGCCAGCGAGCAGCGCTCCACATCAGCTGCAGCTGTGCCTGTGGGAGGCCAGGTGCACATGCATCCTGCACTTATCCACCCACTGTGCATGGAGCATTCGCAGGCTGCTGAACGTGCTCAAGGCAGAGAATGACAAGGACTTGTACCTCATCTTTGAGTACATGGAGACAGACCTACATGCAGTCATCCGTGCCAACATCCTGGAAGAAGTACACAAGCAGTACATCATGTACCAGCTGTTCAAGGCACTACGCTACATGCACTCAGGGGAACTGCTGCACCGAGACATCAAGGCACGTGGGGCTGGCCAGCAGAGCACAGGCAGTAAGAGCAGCAGACAGCTGGCTGGGCACCCATCTGCACGTGGGCCTGGGTAGGAGTGGGTCAGGGGGTCACATGTGATGGTGAGCTGTGTAGCTGGCCTTGGGCACCCAACACACGTCTTCGTTGCCATTCCGCGTTCTAGCGTTCACTGCCCCGTTGTCTGTGCACACACCTGCAGCCCAGCAACCTGCTCCTCAACAGCGACTGCCAGGTCAAGCTGGCTGACTTTGGGCTGGCGCGCTCAGTGTCACAGCTCAACGCAGCCGATGGGCACAACCCCATCCTCACTGACTATGTGGCCACGCGCTGGTACCGCGCACCAGAGATTCTGCTGGGGTCAACCAAGTACACGTACGGCGTGGACATGTGGTCCAGCGGTGCGTGGAAGGCTCGCGCAAGGGAAACGGGGGTCCTGGAGCGCCAGCCATCAGACATCCGCAGCAGCGGGCGTTTGGGAACCTGGCACTGATCCTACCAGGCGGCACTATCACAGCATGCCATGCCAGCATGCGCCAGGGTGGTGTGGTGGCATGAGGCATGCAATGGCATATGAGGATTGAGGGGAACACTGCACTGGGCTGTGTAGCTGGAGACCGGAGACCAGTGGCAAGGGCAGTGGCTGCAGCTATCATGGACACAGTCCGGCCATAGCGCTGAAATGCCTGGCGCCTGCACACCATGTCGCGTGCATGCATGCAGGGTGCATCCTCGGCGAGCTGCTGCTGGGCAAGCCCATCTTCCCAGGCACATCCACCATGAACCAGCTAGACCGCATCATGGAGGTGTGGGCAAGGGGGTCCTGAGCAAGAGCAGACTATCTGGCTGCTTGACATGGCAGCGTGCTAGGATGGGATACTTTGGGTGCTTGGGACGTGATTGTGTGCGTGCGTGGGATCTGGTGTGCACTGCCTGGGTCTTGGGACGCGTCTTGCAGTTGGGCAAGCTGGCCTTCAGGCTGTTGGAGTGCTGATGCTGCAGGGGCCGTACCCCATGCTTTGCCTCAAGGGTGGCAAGCCCCTGGGCAAATTCCTTTGCAAAGCGTAAGGCACCTGGATTGAATCGTGCTGCGGCGCAGGTGACGGGGCGGCCAAGCCACGAGGACATCGATGCCATTGACTCGCCATTCGCACCGACGATGATGGAGAGCTGCACCGTCCAGATGCCCAAGCGGCTGCAGGACATGTTCCCGGGCGCGAGTGCGGAGGCGTTGGACCTGCTGCGGTGCGTGGGCTGCAGGCCGCTGCAGCATCTGGGCGCAACTTCATCCTGCAGCATTCAGGCCGCACCTGTGGCCATTGTCATCTGGGCATCTTGGCCGCTGCTGGATGACCTGCCTGGGCCCACAACGTGCAGCTGACTCGCGGCCTGAGCTAGGAAATGCGTCGTGGTACAGCTGAGCTACCAATGGAACAAACAGGCACCCACGTGCAATCATGCATGCGCTGTACAGGGCCCACTCACAGCATCGCTGCTGCTTGCTGCACCTGTGGACGCTGCCTCGCTTGCACCTGCCGCTCCGTGCAACCCCTGACCCCAACACATGCACACGCCCCCACACCTATACCCACCCTCTCACACACGCACCAACCTACGCCAGCACACACTCTCACACACGTGCACGGGGTTGTGTTTGTGCGCACAGCAAGTTGCTGGTGTTCAACCCGTCCAAGCGGCTGACAGTGGAGCAGGCGCTGCGGCACCCATATGTCGCACAGTTCCACGCGGGCTCTGATGAGCCTGTGTGCCCCAAGGTCATCGTACTGCCCATCTCGGACAACACAAAGTACACGGTGCAGGAGTACAGGTGCGCGTGCGTGGGCAGTACAGCAGCAGTACGGTGCGCGGGGCAGGAGGTGTAGGAGGCTTGGTGCACGCACAGTTGGGAGGTGACTGCATGGGCACTGCTGGAGGGTACCTGTGAGATGGCTGGGTCAGGGATGCAGCAGGGCAAGAGGCGAGGCTGGGTGCAGATGTTCACACTATTCGGGTGGTTGACGGGTGTGCAAGGTGCAGGGGTGCAGGGGCAAGCAGCCTGGTTCAAACTGTTGGTGAAGTACGCAGTGTCAAGCTTGGCTGCTTGGGTGTCAAGGCATGGGTCCGGTGGCTGGGGCGGCACAGTCTGAGACATCAGGACCATGTCTCACTTGCTGTGAGCTTGCTGTACCATGCCATCACCACATTGCTGCACTGTGGGTGTGTGGGTACATCATCACTGCGTTGCTGCGATGCGTGCGCACCTGCAGGGACCGGCTGTACGCGGAGATCCTAAAGAAGAAGCGTGAGATGCAGCGGCTGATCAAGGAGAAGGAGGCACAGTGGCTGGCGCGGCAGGCGGCGGCCGCGCGCGGAGGTAGCGACGGTGCGGCCAGCGGCCGGCGCGGGTCTTTTGAGAACCAGAACGCGAGCAGTGCGTCCAACAGTGGCCGGCACCACGTTCCGGGCCACCACCATGCGTCATCTGGCCGCCGTTCAGGCACGGGCAACAGTGGGCGCGAGTGACCGAGTGGTGGGGCGGGTCGGATGGTGGCTTGGGATATACTGGTTTCGTTTGGTTGGAGGGAAGAGGATGTGGCGACAGGCACTGACACGAGATGACAGACATGGGCTGAGGTCACGGGAGCTCCAGCAGAGCTTGCAACCAGCTGGTGCCATGTGGAGCACACCGGCCTGAGGGCGGCCTGATGACGGTGTGACTCTGTACTCTCTGCTGTATACGTATGTGATCCCATCACTGTGGATTGGGGTGAGCCATGCACTCGCTGACAGATCGCTGCTGCCTCCCTGCGGATGGGCTGGGTCCAGAGCTCTGCTGTGGGGCCGCGCACATGCCATGCATGTGCTGTGTGCAACCTTGCACCAGCCGGCACACGCACCGTGGGAGCTGACTATGGTTATTTGCTAGGGGCACGACCGAGCTTAGTGGTTGAGGTGGGCGCCACCGGCCTTCATTGTGTGTCACGCATCATCACTAGTTGACCCTTTGTGACTTTCAAACTGACTAGCTCAACAACCTGACTGACTAACCGATCAACCTGTGTAGCGTGCTAGATGGTAGGAGCTTAAGGCACCAACGTGACTACAGAGCTAGTGCTAGAATTGTGGACAGGGAGAAGGGAGGAGGGTGGACAAAGAACTGGTGGGGTGTGGCCAGCTCAGACGCGGCTCAAAGCCATAACGCTGTAAGCGAGTGCTTTGTCTGTTTACAGCAGTGTTTACAGTTTCTGATTTATCAGCTGGCTCATGGCTGACATCTGATTTGCGCCTCCTTTCTCTGGTGGGATCACTTGCGTTGGACTCTAGCAGCATCTCGTTCAGGCACTCCTCTAGCACCACCCCAATCAGTACACATGTGGCATCGTGGTCTTCCACACCTGGCTGTTGCTGTCGGTCCGGAGCTCTGGGCCACCTGCTTGCTGTCATCTGATCATATGCCATCCATTGGTCACCACACGGCAGCCTTGCGCTTGGGCCGGCCGATGCCCAGCACGCGCAGGCCGCCGCTGAGTGCAGGCAGCAGCAGGTAGCCGAGAGCTGATGCCGCGATGGCGACGGACGCCACAAGTGTGGGCAGCACGTATGCCTCGGTGCGATCGCGCACCGCACCCGCGCACTGCCCGCCCAGCGGCACGTCCGCCAGCTTCTGCACTCAAGTAAAGCATCGTAGACGCGAATGTAAGTGAGGAAAGCCGATTTTCCTAACGCTTTTACTATCCTAATGCATTGAGGTTGTCCCCACAGGTGGACCCCCCTTCCCATGTGCATGGTGGCCATTCGCGAGTTCTCCATGATGCGGGCACGGATCGGGGCACGGGTTGGTGCGCCGGGTAGCGGCAAAATCATCGCGACGGGTGCAAAAGTCCGCGCACGTTTTGGTTGAGTATGCATGATGCTGTCCAAGATTTAGTGGGTAACTGACGTCAGTTACCCACTAAACTGATCACCGTTTCACACACACTGAACCAATTCACACGCTGATTGTCAATACGTGCTCGATAAATATGCCGCTTGTACCATGCCCAATCTGAACGCTCGGGGTATGCCGAGTGTCCGACCGATCAGCACCAGCCCAGGCCCACGGAAACAGGCAGCAGCGGCGCGCCATGCGCCAGACATAAGGGCTGGTCACAATTTGTGCGTGTGCCATGTGGTGTTTGTGACTCCCAGCCATATTTCGTGATCGAGTGAGATGCGAGCATGACCTTTGTGGCTCCTGGACCGACGCATTGGTTCATGCTTAAGTTTGTTTATTCATCCACCGTGTCGCACACGGCTGCGCATGTGTGCTTCACACGGGTCGGAGTGAGAACTAGTCCCGGACGGCCCCATCCGGCCAGCGCGCACATGTAACGCGCTTCAGTACCTATCAAAAGCTTAAGTCCTGAGCGGCAGCGCGCCGCGTGCACTGTGCATGTGTGCTTGCATGAATGGCCACGTTTGGGGGGGTCCACCCATGGGGACAACCTTGGCAGTGATCACCACAAGTGTTTTTTAGTCATGAACTACAGGCTGTGAACTACCACAATAAAGTACGGTATGTTCTATAGCACGGGGGTGGGGAGGGGGGTGGGGGGGGGGGGCGCGCGCATATATTGAGCCCCCCACCTCTGCCAGCTCTTTGAACTTGAGCGCCTCATCCTCAATGTGGCCCAGCAGGTGTACTGCACCCCCCCAGTCCAAGCTCCACGAGGCCTCCATCACCAGCCGCCACGACTCAAGCAGCGATGACGCGAGCCGCAGCAGCTCCCCGGCGTCCTTCTGCACATGCCAAGCAGCCCCAGCATTCGCAGTTAAAGAGCAGCAGCAAAAATGATAAGCGGAAAAGCAGCAGCAGCAGCAGCAGCAGCAGCAGTATGGAACTCTGGATGTGTTGTTGCCATCATGCATGCCCTCGTCGTATCAGCAGCAGCAGTAGCAGCAGCGGCGGCAGCAGCGGCGGCGGCAGCAGCAGCAGCAGCTGCAGCGGCATGTCGGTGATGTCGGTGATGGTGGCGGTACACGCACCCGATGCAACTGCAGGTGCAGGTACACCAGCTGGGAGGGCGGTACAGACGACAGCGCGGCAACACCGGCGTTGTACAGGTCCACCTGCGGTACAGAGGTTGCAGTACAGAGGGGGCAGTACACGACTGTCAAGGCGGTGCACACCAGGCTTCACACCATGCTGGTATTCACACGAGAGTTGAGCGATCGGCGTGCTGAACACACACGGTCGATTGCCTGCGCTCAGCCTGCTGGGTGCGGCTCAAAAGAGGCAGTGTGTACTGCCTGTGCAGTACGAGCTGTGCGCGATACAGCCCTGAGCCGCAGTACTCGCGGTGCACTGTGCTGCTGTGCACTGTACCGCAGCAAGTGACGTACCGCTGAATCAATGCCGTCCAAAAGGTACGAACGCCCCAGTGCGTCACGCTGCAGGTCCGTGAACCGCGTGCCTGTCATGGGCGGCAGTACAACAGGCATGAGGCAGAGCATCATTACGGGTAAGGCGGTACAGCAGTACATGTTTGTGGACAAGCAATGACATTTCTGTAGCAAGCCAGCGTGGCGGTGCCGGGCGGCCCAACCCGTCACATGTGCACAAACCCCATGACATGCATCCCAGCGTGCTTGATGCTGTGTGACATGACAGCAGTCAATATGCGTGCATGCGTGATGTGCGAACTCGAGGAGACCCCATGCACGCACCCACGGATGTGAAGGAGTGAGGGTGCGCGCCCACAGACCACAGCCAGTCATGGGTCACGCGCCTGCAGCACAGCATCCAGGCGGTACCATGCTGTTGATTTGATTGTAGCCGCGCGCACTCTGTCAGCAGCATGGCGTGCAGTGCTGACCAGCCCCACGCGGTGCAGGTCGAACATTGGGAACGAGCACACAGCCAGCTGCTTTGGCGGCTCCTCACGTGGTGCACCAGCAACCCAGCAGGCCGCATAGCTTTTTCATGAGTCAGCCAGCTGGCCCTCTGGGGTCGGCGAGGAAGGGCAGAAGGCGGGGCAGGTTGGCACCTGCACCATTTCTGTAGCTATCGTATGAGATACTCAGCACCAGTCACCCACTTGCGAGCAGGGTCATATCCGAGGTGGGGGGGCAGCACGCCGCCTAGGTGTGTGAGTGTCGCACTCAGCGCCTCCTTCAGGGGGGAGAGCGGGCGGGCCAATAGGTTGCCACCACACATCATGCCGGTCGGGTGCTCATCGCTGCAGGCGGCAGACCAGGACGTGAGGAGGTGAGTGGGAGTGTGACTGGGAGTGTGAGTGCATGTGTGTGTGAGTGAGAGTGAGAGTGTGCGAAAGAGTAAGATTAAGATTGAGAGGAGGTTGTGAAGGTGAGGTGTGGTGAACCAGGCTGCTGGTGGTGGAGTCTGGACACAGCGTACACGCACGCACCGGCAGGCAAAGTGTGGACGAACCACACGCAAGCCACACGCCAGCTGTAAGAGCAAGCTAAAAGAGCAGATCCCTCGGGCTAACCGCAAGATCTGACCACGACGGCCAACCACGAGAACCGACCATGAAGGCTAGCCACACTTGTACAGTACTTATACAGCATGCTGCGCAGCTAGGCCGCTTACTCGCGCGCCGCGTTGACCACCACCAGCACCATGTCCTCCAGTGCCTTTGCGTTGTAGTGCGCGTCCAGCAGTACAGCGGTGTCCCGCTGTAGCTCAAACACAAACATGGGCACCTCCAGGGTCGCGTGGGACGTGGAGCCGGCCGCGGCCTCCGCGGGGGGGCTGCGCCGCTTTGCTGTTCGGCCGCGGGCGCGGCGTGCCCGGCGCTGAGCTGCCGCCTCCACAGAGCCTGCTCATGGGTATGGTCATGAGGAGAGGGTCATGAGGCGAGGGTCATGAGGTGAGGGTCATGAGGCGAGGGTCATGAGGTGAGGGTCATGAGGTGAGGGTTATGAGGAAAATTAAGAGCTGTTCAAGGGTTTAGGATCTGTGACGAGGATGTGCCAGTGCGGCATGAGGCACCGATGGGCATGAGATGAGGCAGGAGCTGAACCAAGAGTCGAGGCACAGACCGCAGTGTAAAACAGCCGCTTGCTGAACCATGTCACGAGGGAAGCCGTGGTGTGGCAGCGCTGGCGGTGGACATGATACCGGCAGCAGCACTGGCTGTGGCCTTGGCAGTGGCTGGAGCAGCAGCAGAACACAGCGCCTTGTGGCGTGCGAGCGCAGGGGAAGGGGCAGCACAGTCAGCGCAGGCAGCACAGGTGACGCACCTGGGGGTGCGGCGGGCAGGGGCGCCTCCTGAGACTCGAACCGCTGCCGCAGCACGTGCGCAAGTGCGCGCGAGTCGACGTACACGCGCTCCGTCTCTGCACGCGTGTGCCAGTGCGGTGGTTAGTGCGGCGAGCGCTGCAAGGCATGAAGCGCACGCGCACGACGCAGAGCGCGGGGTGTGTTGGATCCCATCACGTGGACCCCATCACATGGAGCCCCACATGGAGCCCATCACATGGAGCCCATCACATGGAACCAGCCACACACCCTGTACGATGTCGTCGCTTGTGGGGATCTCCAGCGCAGTGGTGCGCTGTGCTGCCGCAAACGCGGTGGCCAGCACAGGGTCGTCCGCCAGCGCCACGCGGTGCACGTGGAAGTCAAAGCGCTGGGGCGACAGACGCAGGCTCTCAACCTGGTGTGTGTGGAGGGGCAGAGAGATTTGATGGTTCAGGGGGTCGTATGCTTGAGATCACGAGGGTTCAGGGTGTTGAGGGTGATCAACGGAGCATCATCCAGGACAGGTAGATGGATCAGGCCACAGCCGAGGGCCCTGAGGATCAGAGCCCTGGCACCTAATCCTTGGAGTCTGAGGGTCGGGCCTCACCTGCTCCTTGAATTGCTCCACATCAAAGCCTGGCTCCAGGGGGTTGGAGGCTGCGTACTCTGAGCGCGTGCGGGACGTCTCACTCACCACGTACACGTTGAACACCACCTGGGGGGGAGGGGGGGGGAGGGGGAGTGACCGGGAGTGGACTGGGCAGAAGATTGAGGAAGGGGAGCGAAGGGTGGTTTCGGAATAAGACAGGAAGAGGGTAATGACGTGAGGAGGCTCGGGAGGCGAGGGACGAGTGGGGGAGGCGGGGGCGTACAGGGCAGGGGCTGTGAAGCATTGCGTGGCTGGTGGAGGCAGCAGGACGACGCGGGGGCAGGGGCTGGGTAACTATCTCCATCGACGACCAAGAAGCACATGAGTCAAGGGCTGTTGAGCACCCGGGGGGGGGGGGGGCTTGGCATGCCCTGACCTCCAGGCCCAGCCCGCCGCGCAGTGCATCCCTTTCGTTTGCCCCCTCG
>BDCZ01000624.1:0-28039 GCA_001662365.1 Chlamydomonas applanata
CCTCCCCTTCTTCCCCCTCCTTCTCTCCCTCCCCTTCCTCCCCTCTCCTCCCCCTCTTCCCCTCCCGCCCGCACACCCCCCGCCTGTGGTGTGCCCCCTCCCCCCTCACTTATGGTTCAGGCCGCAGTGCCCCGCCTCTCCAGTGTTAATCAGCACCAGGTCTAGCCCAGCCGCTTTGAGCCGTGGTGCTGCTCGCTGCAGCTGTGCCGCCCCCACGCCATTCGCGCAGTCAACGTACAGCTGGGTGGGGGCGGTTGAGGCAGTACCAACCGCCAGTAACCGCTCGTACGCGCCCAGCATGGTTTCGAAGTACAGGTCCAGTGAGCGCGGGTCAGTTGAGGCGGTTGAGGCGGGTGGGTGCGGGGGGGCCGGGGCGATTGGCTGTGCTGGTTGTGGCTGCTCGTCCTCCGTGGTGGTTGGTAGTTGGAGCGGTTGCCACTTCAGTTGGTGGTTGTTGAGGGCAACCACCTGGAAGTGTAACTGCGGGGTGGAAACTGTCCCAATGTCCAAAACAGACAGCCCCATGGCTTCGATGCCTGCTTTGGCAGCTGTGACGAGGCCCGCCGCGCTAGGCCGCGTGTCACAGCCAACCACTACTGCCAGGCCCGCCGGGCTGTGAGGAGGGGCCCCACCCTCTGCCTGCCCCAGCAGCCGTGACAGCAGCTGTGACATCTCGGTGTCACAGCTGGCACATGCCAGCTCTGTCGCCAGCGGCTCCCATGCCTGCGATCACCAATGTGTACAGCCAAGGAACCCAGCACCGCCCATGCCTGTCATGATGCCTCCCACATGCCTGCGACAGCGTGCACATCCTCAGGAAGACAGCAGCAGCTCGCATGCACACAGCTGCATACGGTGTGTGTGGCCATGCATGGCCCGTCCACGAATACAATTGATTCATGTATGCATACAGTAGGCCGTATCAACGGTACATGTCATCGACTAGCCATTGCATGCGGTGGGGTCAATGCCGTAATGTGCCAATGGTTGACTTCACCAGCTGCGCCTCCATGCGCCACCCCAGTGCAGGCACATCACCAGGCACACCAGCAGGCATGCAAGCATGGCACCCGCGACATCATGCATGCAGCGGCACTCATGCCACATACATGCACATGGAGCAGGACAGCGGTGATGATGACAAACATTGCATTGCAGCCTCGGACATGTTGCAGCTTGCACATGTCACTCGTGATCTGCACACCCAGATCACAACCCCCACCTGTGTCAGCATCTCGCCAGTTGGCTCCACAATCTTGACCCCGTTGTCGTGCTCCGGGTTATGCGATGCGGTGATCATGAGGCCGCAATGCTGCCCTAGTGTTATTGCCCTAGCAGCAGTCAGCAGGCCGCAGCGGAACACTGTGGATGGCAGCAGAGACGCCTCTGCTCGGAACCCTGCCGTGCCATACGATGGCTTAAATGAAGCAGGACGAGGGTAGGTCGCGCTGGCTGCGGCAACGCGCGCCGCGTCTATAACCATTGTTATTTTGAAGGAATAAGTTGCTGGACTGGCAATCTGGGCTGTGGCTCACTTTGTTCTGGTACCAGGTTGTACTGCCAATGCAGCATGGTAGTTTTGGCAGTTGGTTAGTTAGTGGTCGTTTGTGTGGTCGTACACTCGGGGCTATTGGTTAGTAGTGTATGATACACATACCGACATACGTGGATGCAGACGCTCCCACACGGCAGGCAGTACAGCTGTGAAGTGTACCTGCTGTACTCTGCAATGTACTGGCAGGCATGTCTGTGTACTGCCACACTGAAGCTAGGCCTGGGTCCGCACGCACGCATGTCACTGCTTTGGAATGTTTGCATCAAAAGCGAACAAGGTACCAGCTGGACAGGAGGGGTTGTGTGGCAGGGCTTGCATGACAGCGCGTTGACAGTCTGCTACCCCTACGCTGTAGAGTGTATGTTGCTTCCTGCATCTCATACGATATGGTGAACGTGTGGTTGCACTAATAATAATGATAACACGGCGTGTGGTTGCACTGTTGCGTCGTTTGGCATGCCACTACTCCTGCGTCCTGCACCACAGGCCTACCTGGGAACCCCGCCCGCCCCGCCCGCCCACATAAACGCAGGCACCAGCCACCGAAGCACCGCAACCGAGGCACCAGCAACCGAAGCGAAGCATCCGCAACCGAAGCATCCGCAACCGAAGCACCCGCAACCGAAGCACAGCAACCGAAGCACCAGCAACCGAAGCACCCGTAACCGAAGCACCGCAAGCGAACCACCAGCAACCGAAACACCAGCAACCGAAACACCAGCAGCCGTAACATCTGCCCGCTCGCGGGCCCCGACTTGCTGCCAGTAGCCACGAGTGTTGTGTCAGCTGGCTGCTGCTCAGCACGATGCGCAGAAATCAAACTGGCTACAGGAGCAAGTGAGAGCCATCTACCGCAGTTAATCTACTTTTGATTGTGTAACAGCATGGGACTGAAAGACCCACCTCCCCCCCAGCAGACCTGTTGCGCTGTGCTGCACAGTCCCACCAGGCAGTACTATACTCGGCTGCACTGCCAGAAACTCGGCTGCACTTGACATTCTGGCAGTGCAGCCCTGGGTCTGAACGGCACCCTGAAACAGACAAAGTGCTTGAGGGCTGGGTCGCTGGTGCCTTGGTTGCTGGTCGGTTGTGTGCATAATGCGCGAGCTGCAGGGTGTGTGTTGGTTACATCGTACCCCATCATGTGTGTGACTGGCAACGGCTGCATGTGTGATACAGCAGCCTGGATACAGCATCCTAGTTTCTGTGTGTTACATGCACCAGGGCCAGGGAGTGGCTGGAGGCTTGTATAATCCAGCACGCTGATGCCCTCACTACATAACTGATGTAACAGGCAGAACATAAGCGATCAGCCTTTGCTCCCGCCCTTTTGTAGCACATGTATCTGCAGGCTAGTTTTGCTGCACGACTGCAGAGCTGTAGCCGCCATACAGAGGCAGCCACCAGGCAGTACGATTGGGCGGGTGATACGTGTGGAGGTGACACGTTTCTGTTACATGTCCGCGCAACATGAGCATACAAAGCCACTGCCTTGTTTTGACAGTTTGACAGCAGGTGCAGCCAGATACCATTTACTCCTGCACAAGCCATTCAAGGCTGCAAAGAATAGCGTCACTTTCCTGTCCTATGCTCCGGGTGCACACCCAGAGCAGCAGTGTATATCTATATCATCGTCCCAATCCACATACCGAAAGGTCAGTTGATAGCACGGCGGCAACAGATGCAGGCCAGTCGAGCACTGATCAAACTTCACCATGGCTATCGCCCTAAGCACACCAGTCACGCACCAACCAATAAGAGCCTCCTTGACAGGCAGTCAAGACCCATTGACTCCTAACCACACCTGAAGCACACGTGTCGCGTCAACACCACAGGCCCCCGCCTCTCCCACCCCTCTACCACCCTTGCCCACCAGCCTGGGAGAGCCACACATGTGTCAGTGTGACTTGACAAGCCTCTACAGGCAAGTGGGCACGTGTCAGGCCCAGCCAGCCCACACGCTGAGCCAACCACCATGCCTCAAAACTGCAACCGTCCGTCAGAGCATTCCACAACCCACACCAAGACTGCCGCAGCGCGCGTGTGCCAGCAAAAGCGGCACCACCCCAACGGGGCTGCTGCTTCACTTCTTGGCCTCAGCATCAAACGCCTCGCACCACTCGCGCGCGTTCTGGAACAGCTTGATCCAGGGGGCTGGCCCCTTGGGGTCCAAGCCCAGCTCATTGGGGACATAGGGCAACTGCCATGTGAGGAAGCAGCGCTCTGGGTGAGGCATCATGGCCAGGTGGCGGCCATTCTCTGATGTCAAGGCTGCGATGCCCAGCGGAGATCCATTGGGGCAGAAGGGGTACTGCTCGGTTGGGTTGCCGTCAGGGTCCGTGTACCGAATGGGCGCGAGGTTCTTGTCCAGCACGTGCTTGCGGACCGACTCGTCGGGGAAGAGCGCCTGCCCCTCGCCGTGTGCAGCCCACACACCGAGTGTGGAGCCGCCCATGCCCTTGAGCAGGATCGAGGGCGTGTCGTGCGCGACCTGCACGTTGACCCACCGCGACTCGAACCGCCCGCTCTTGTTGTGCACAAACCGGGGCTGGTTGAGGTCGGGGAGCGACGTGCCGGCAGGGGCAGGCACCCAGCCGAGCAGCGCCGACAGCTGGCAACCGTTGCAGATGCCGAGTGACCACGTGTCCTTGCGCACGTAGAAGGCCTGGAACTGCTTGAGCAGGCGGTCGTTGAAGCGGATCGCGGCCGCCCATCCCTTGGCAGAGTCGAGCGTGTCCGCATACGAGAAACCGCCCACAAAGATGATGCCGCGGAAAGTGTCCAGGGAGGCCCGGCCATTCAGCAGGTCTGACATGGTGACGTCCCATGGCTCCATGCCTGCCGCGTACACCGCGGCAGACATCTCACGGTCTCCATTCGACCCCTCCTCACGGATGACAGCCACCCGGACCTTGTCAGTTGCTGTCAGCTTCTCCTTGGGGGTCCACTGGGGGCGGAAGGGCAGCGCCCACTTGGGCGCCTTGCGCGTGCGCTGCACCTTCTGCTCAGCTTCGACGCACTCCTCCGCGCACTGCAGCCGCTCGAGCTGGAACGCAGTCTCCTCCCACGCATCACGGAGGTCCACCGTCGCGCCCGACACCGCAACTGCACCCGCCACCTTGACCTCGATCTGCTTTGCGGCCGTGGTCTGCAACGGGGAACGGGGAGTTCAAGCACAAGATCAGGGAGCAGGCAGTAAAAGCGGTGCAACGGGTCGGGCATTGCGCATCGGTTTTGTCCGTGCACCACCAGTGCCTATGATAGTGGGTGGTGGGTGGCATGCATCGTGGCCTGCAGCGTGGCGCGGCGTCCTCAGACCCGAAAGATGACATTAGGAGATCATCAACGAAGGGTACCGACCAAAGTTCCCATCAGACTGTTGGGACTCCAAATTGTCATCACAGAGACGCCGCCGCATGCATGTGCTGAGGGTGCATGCATAGATGCTGAAGATGCATGCAGAGATGCTGCTGAAGCCATGCGCCCCATGCATGAAGCCAAGCAACAATGCAGCATGCCTGGAGCTCGCGTGCACGAATGCCCCAACAAGAGCTTTCAGCCGAAAGATGATTAAGATTGATTTGGTGATCATCAAGGAGATCAGATAAGAGGGACAAGTTTCTTCATCCCCAAGCTCGTTGTACATGTCACCCCTCCCATGGTTGTGCATGCGTGGTGTGCGTGCGTGCATGCATACTGCGGGAGCGGCCATGCATGCTCATGCGCCGCCGTCATGGCCAGGAAGCAACCAGCACTGGCTGATGCACAATCACGTGCCAGCGGCAGCAACACGCGTGCTTGCTTAGCAGCAAGATGGGAAACATATGTGCACGACCTCAGCTGCCAAGGCGCCGAGCAGGCTTCACCTTGCCAATGGTGTGCGCATGCACGCCAGCCTTGTTGTAGGCCTCCACAATGGCTAGGGCATCTGCCGCCGCCACCTCAATCACCAGGCCCAGCTCCTCCGCGTACAGTGGGGCAAACGCGCCCCACGCGGCGTCCGCCTTGCCAGACGCCGCGGGTAGGTCAACGGACAGGCCGCAATTGCCTATGCAGGCGACAGCGCAGGGCGCGGGCACGGGGGCGAGGGGACATGCACGGGGTGGGGGTCAGTGCCGGTTGAACAGCTGGTGCTGGAGTTAAATATAATGTGCAAGGGTCGTGGGAAGGGTAAAGATCAGGAGAAGAAGCATGAGTAAGAAGAAGGGAGGGGAGGGGTAACGGGAAGGATTTCGGACACAGCAGCAGTCTGTGGGTACACGCTGCCCCAAGGTGCTTGCCAGCGCGCCCTGTTCATGTCGGCGGTAGAAAGCGCTGCACACGCCACGGCACTTTGGCAGACGTGCGAGCGACTCTAAGTACCGCCGGATCCCCTCTGTACTTTTGCTTTCGCTGAAAACTACAGTACCACATGCTGCTCAGGCGCTGTCACATGATCCAGGCACAGGGACAAGCTGCCGCTGGCCCAGCACATGCTGCTTGGCGAGCATGGCCCTACCACAGCAGGCATGCACCGCGCACACCCTGGCGGGCCTTTGTGAACCGCATCCGCACACCCATCACAGACGCACGCACCGGCAAACGCCATCTCGCACAGCGTGGTCAGGATGCCTCCGTCCGAAATGTCATGGCCCGCCGAGATCTTGCCGCCGGCGATCAAGCCCTGCGTCACCTCCCACATGCCCTTGAGTGCCGCCGACGTGACGTCAGGTGACGCGTCGCCCAGCTGGTTGTAGGCCTGGGCCAGCGCAGAGCCTCCCAACCGCCGGCGGCCAGCAGCCAGATCCACATGCACCAGCACACCGCCATCACCCAGCTTGAGGTCTGGAGTGACCACTTGAGTGATGTCTGGGCAGCCCACGTAGGCTGAGACCACGAGGTTGCCAGGGCACATGACGGTCTCCCCCGCGGCAGCGGCTGCCATGCTCAGGGAGTCCTTGCCACCATCACATGCCACGCCCAGGTCACACATCACGTCACTGCGTGAGGCGGGACGGAGCAGCGGGAGGCAGATGATGAGATGTGTGGAGGGTGAGATGCATGGGCGTGGGGGATGGGTGCGGGTCGATTGACATGCAGAAGGGTGCCGGCATGCAAGGGGCATGGAAGAGACATGCAAGGGGCATGCAAGAGACCGGCATGCAAGGGGCATGCAAGAGGCCGGCATGCATGCGGCATGCAAGAGACACGCGCACGTGTGCGAAGCAAAACCCTCAGCGATCTTGGTGGAAAAGGTATCGTCATCGTCACGCTCAAGAGTAGCAAATATATGGAACATCAACGGGCCTGGTGCATGGAGTCGAACACATGCATGCTGTGAGCGCATGCGGGGCAAGCATGTGCATAGGGGAGCACTTCAGCAGATGAGACAGGCAGACTTGTGCAGCAGCCAGCATGCACAGCCCAGTAGCTTCAGAGAGAAGATTAGGTGTAGTTCAGTGGGCCGAGGCCCTCATCTGACACGCATGAATGATTGTGATTCGTCTCATCCTCAGCTGCAGGCCAGCAGTGCGTATGCCGCATGGTCAGCGCGCATGGATGAGCATGCGCATGATGTGCATGCGCATGCTGTGTGTGTGCATGCATGAGGTCAAGCCAGCCGGGCGGTCGCTCAGGGATGCGATCCAGAGTTCTCAGTCAGCAAGATGTCAGTAGCAGAACTGGCATTAACTGGTTTCTATCGTCACTGCGACTCACAAGCCATGCACTGCATGCCATGCGCCACGTGCCGTGAGTGGTTTATGCTTGGCAAGAACCAGTCAGAGGGGCTGGTACGCCCAGCCATCAGCGCGTGCGGGCCATGCCAACAAAGTGTGACAGTACAGAGAGAACGTGACCAGAGGAAGAGTGGTGAAGAAGAGGGCGGAGTGCGCACCTGAGGCTGGTGGCCGCGTCGTACATGGCCGCGCCCTCGCTCTTCATCTTGGCGGCATACATCCAGTTGACAGACGCGCGCACGTCTGGCAGCGAAGTGGCACGCGCCCACACCAGGTTGGTCAGTGCCTCTCCCAGGGCCAGGCGGGCCATGGCCGAGGGGTCAATCAGGCCCTTGAGAGGCTGCTCGCCGATGGACGTGGCCAGGCCCGTGTAGTCCTGGTGCGACTGGGCAAAGACGGCGACATCAGAGATGGGGAGCTGCAGGGGACCCACGCACTGCTGCTGGGCGACCAGGCCTGCAGGGCACACGAGAGGAGAGGGCACCAAGGTGCATCGAATGAAAAGCCAGCGCATGAGTGTTCAGCCTATGGGCAGCCCTACTGAGAGATTCACAAGACACGTGCATGCCAGGAAAACATGTGGAGACAACAAGAACGTGTGGCGAGGGCAGCCATGCCATCACATGCAGGCATGGAGGTGGTATGCCAGGCTAATGGCTGGGCGGCTGGCTGGGTGGTAGCAAGGAGAGGGGGGACCTCAGTGCAGATCTTGGTATGAGAAAAAGCTTTCAGCACAGGCCACTGGCCTCGGAATTAGCATGGTAGATGACATCACAGGCGCCCCCTCTGCCTTGCATGCTGCCGTCAGACTGGCCGGCCGCCATGCATTGCATTACATCGCGCAGCATGCAGCACAAGTGTGCGTGTATCCCGTTGCACACTTATCATGCATGCTGCGCGATGCAAATGCATGGCGGCCTCCAGCCTTCTGCATTCTGCAGCAGAAATGCAGGCCGTATGTCGGCTTGCGCACGCACCCGTCACGTGGCGGTCGACCTTGGATGTGAGGAAGCGCTTGGAGCAGACTGACGGCAGGCGCAGCACGCGCTGCAGCGCGTCAGCAGGCGTCGTGCCAGCAGGCAGCGCCAGGGGCGCAAGCTTGTTGTCTGTGCGCTTGAACTCAAACGTCTTATCAGGCATCTTGCCAAGGACCTTCTCAAGGTCTAGGTCCACAGCAGGGGGGGTGTCCTTGGGGGCGTTCTTGTCCACCAGCTTGATGCGGCCAGAGCCATCAATAGAGCCAATGACCTGCAGGGGTTTCGGAAGAGTGAGCGCCGCAGCAACACAGTGAGGACCGCAAGGAAAGAGTGAGGATCTGATGAGGGAAGGAACAATGAGTGGAGGCGAGCTGAGCAGCCAGAGGTCCACATGACAGGTGTGCGTGCAGCCGCGCGGCTCAGAGAATTGTAGTCTAATTTTTTACTGTCACCGCACAAAGGCTCAACCTTGGTGGTAGAATTTCCTCATTGCCGGGTGCATGGCCCATGAGGAGAGATGTGTGAGAGTGTGCCAGGTGGACATGGGTGGTGCAACATGCAGCAGCAGGGCTTGGGGCGCTCAGCAAGGAATATGTTGTACTCATGCCCGTAGGTCAGTAGTCTAACATGTATTATATTGTGAGCATCACCGCGCTCCTCAATGTGGTACTGCCACAACTGCTGCTGCTGCTGGTGCATGTGCGCGCGTGCTTCGCATGCAGTGTATGACAATGACAAGCACAGGCGACGATGTGATGGACAGCGGCGACACACGCCATGACAGCACGCAGCCGATATAAAACCCACAGCCGCGGGCAGCTCAATGTAATCACGTGGCCCAGCAGCCTCACCTGCATCAGGCAGCGCTCACGGTCGCAGATGGCCTGCAGCTGCGCGCGCGCCTCGGGCTTGATGAGCAGGCAGTCATTCTCCTGGTACTCAGCACCCCAGATCTCCAGCACACTCAGCGTCTCATCGCCGACCTTGACCGCGCGCACGTCGATCTCTGCACCCAGGGGGTAGATGATCTCCTTGACCACGTTGCAGTTGCCGCCCGCGCCCTGGTCGTGGATCTGGACAATGGGGTTCTTGTCACCCATCTCCACGCAGCTGCGCACCACGCGCCACAGCTTCTGGGACATCTCTGCATCACCACGCTGCACTGCGTTGAAGTCCAGGTCAGCCTTGTTGGAGCTGCGATCACAACAGGGGCAGGGGAGGGCGCAGACAAGGTCAGGGAGCTGTATGGGGGGCATCACCAAGGGAGCAAACAGGGTCAGCAGCATTGCAATGCACCATGCTAGACCATGGCGGCTGCGGCGGCATGGGCCATACACTGGCATCAAGCTGCAAACATGATCTGCCCCAGACCCGGGCTGCCACTGCACTAAGTCAGCACAGCAGCACGCTGGAACCTCCATTCCCGCGTGGTGTCGGCACCGTCGGCACTTTCTGACGTGGTGGAAGCCAAAAAAACCCTCGAACCCCCAGCGGCTGTATGAAGGCAGCAAATCCCCCGCAGTGCACCCACCCAGAGGGCACGGAGGAGGCCGCGCCACCGCCCATGCCGATGCGGTACGCAGGGCCGCCAATCTTCACCACCAGCATGTTGATCTCGGGGTCGGCCTTGTGCAGGTGGCTACAGGGAGAGGGACGACAACGGGGCACATCGGGGTCAGGCACAGACATTGCGGTGGGCATCACCTGCCGCCAGAGCTCTGACATTGCGATCAAACACCCATGCAGCCATGCATGCAATCAGACAATCGAAGCCCTGTGCTCACCGGTGGTCGATCTGGCCCACGCCACCGCTGAACATGATGGGCTTGATCCATTCGCGGCGCTCGCCGTTGGGCAGGCGCTGGCCAAAGGTGCGGCAGTAGCCTGTGATGAGGGGCTCGCCGAACTTGTTGCCGTAGTCGCTGGCGCCGTTTGAGGCGTCGATCAGGATTTGCAGGGGGGAGGCGAGGTTCTCTGTGGGGGCGCCGCAATTTTGATGGCGGGCAGAGAGTGAGCTCAGGTATGATTTTTTGGCGCCATGCGAGCGGCGGCCATGCACCGCACCACCATGCATGCTGCCGTTCCACAGGCCCAGGCCAAGCTGAGCAAGCATGCATGCAGCTGGCAGATCTTCCCCCCCTCGTACACACACCTCAGCTGCCCGCACCCTGCTCAAGTACCAACGCAGCCAGGCACCCCCCATCGCCCCAGCAGCTAACTACAACGATATAAAGTCAGCAACCAACTACACAGATCCAGAGACAGCGCAACCCACCAGGGTACTTGAAGCTCTGGTCCTCCCAAGGCTGCACATAGCCATCCATGCTGAGGTTGCCGGTGCAGTAGCCAGCAGTGCCAGCCCCCATGATGGAGCCAGTGCCCGTGGCGTGTGTGTCTCGCATGCGGCCGCCCGCACCTGAGCACATAACACCGCACATCGTTGAACATTGTTAGCTTTCAGCTTTTCAACTTGGCTTGTGGCTTTTGGTGAGAGCTGGGCTGGGCTGCACCACAAAAGCGCATGTACCTCGGGGCACAAGCGTCGTAGGAGGCATGTGACGCCCACTATCTGTTCGCACCGGCCTCCCAAGTTGACTCTGCAGCGCATGCGATTCGTCTCCCATGCACCCAAATGCAGATGCATCCGGAGCGCTTGCGCGCACGCACCAGTCTCAGCGCCAGGGTAGGGCGCGACTGCACATGGGAAGTTGTGTGTCTCCGCCGTCAGCAGCAGGTCCCAGTCACGGGGCTGGGGGGCCAGGGGGGAGGGGTTGCCGGGCTGCAGCGGCAACATCGGGGTGACCTGCATGTGGGGCCGTCGGGTACAACAGTCAACCGACAAGCAATACAACAGTCAACTGACAAGTCACATAGAGGCAGGCGTAGACTTGTGTAGCTGTGTATGGGTCGTATGGTCGACTGACTCAGCTCAAGAACAACGGGGGCACGGTGCATGAGACGTCCGCCACGCCACGCTGCTAATCCTGCCACCCACAACTTCTCCAGACCCACTCAACCAACAACCAAGGCACCACAGCTCACACGGCCCACGTGCCTGGAAGCCGCGGATGGCCGACGAGTTGTCCTTGAATGCAACCACGCTGTTGTTGGGGTTCTTCTTCCAGGGTGTCTTGACGATGTCAAACAGGTTGTTGGGCATTGGCTTGCCGTCGATCACGATGTTGCCGCGGAAGAACCAGTGGCGCGAGTGTTCTGTGTGGTGTGATGAGCGTGGGAAGAGTGAGAGTGAGAATGAGTGTGAGGGGCAAGAGTGAGAGTGAGGGCAGGGGTAAGGAGGTCGTCCAGGGTGTGCTGGCAGTGGTGAGGCATAGCACATCCATACAAGGCCTGAGGATGCACAACCCACCCCGTGCGCCCCCAACTGACACAGCAACGAGCAGCAGGCAGCAGCAGTAGCAATCATGCCACCAAAAGACAACGAAGGCAGCAGCAAGCACGCCACCCAAAACACGAGGCAAACCGCACCCGAGTTGGACTGGGCGATGTCAAACAGCTCAACGTTGGTGGGGTCGCGCTTCATGTCATTCTTGAACAGGTTGGTGTAGTAGTCCAGATCCCACTCATCAAACGCGAGGCCCATCTCCTGCAGGACAGCAGTCACACACAGTCCAACATGCCGGTCAAACATGCTGGTGCAACATGCTGATCAAACATCCTGGTCAAGTTCAGGAACATTACACCAGGGATCAGCGCAAGCCCAAGATGCGCGCAAACATATGCAGCTGGGTGTGCATTCTCTTGAATTGTCCATGCATGCCGCATGCTCCAAGCTGTTAGCAAGAGCAGGCCTCACGTATCCAGTTTCAGCACTGTGTGCTCAGGTAATACGTGCGTTTGGATGTGATTGAGTCATCATCGGCCGCTCAAATCAGGGTTGCATGTGCCGCATGCGTTAGATTCCTTTGCCAGTCTGATTACAAGCTGTAACCCAGCACCCGAGCCTCTGCCCGCCCTTTCTTGTGCCCAGGCCCCACCCCACCCCACCCGACCCCACCCAGCCCAATCACTCATAGTCCTCTTGAGGGAACCCTGGGAGCGGCCCCCCACCCTAACCCCCTGTCCCCCGATCGTGCGCCCAGCAAGCACCCCCCGGACGACAGCGCAGCCATGTGCGCAAACGCCCCCCCGGCAAGCACCCCCCAGACAACAGGACAGCCGCGAACGCACCGAGTTGATAGCCTCCAGCGCCTTGCGCCCCTCCTTGACCACAGGCACTGTGAACACGGGCGCCGGCTTGGTGGACACCTTGAACGTCTTCACGGGACCTGAATACACCTCCTCCGTCATGCGGTCGTGCACCAGCGCAGCAAACGCAGCCTTCTCCACATCTGCAACATGCATGGCCATGCGGCAGCACATCATTAGGGTTTTGAGGGTCCAGGGTTCAAGGTTGTGACAGGGCTGCATCACTTCTACTACCAGTGGTACGTCAATGCCCATGCAGGCCATGCAGGCCGACCGATGATAATGCCCATGCAGGCCAACTGGTGATAAGCCAGGTCTACAAATCCATGCAAGCCCATGCGAGTTCATGCATGCCCTTGCACGCCCATGTACGCCATGCATGCCCATGCGCGGCCCACGCAGACCCATGCAGCCCCATCCATGCCCATGCGGGCCCACACTAGCCCAAGCCGTCCCAAGAACGCGCATGCGGGCCCATTTCCCAGGCCCATGCACACCCATGCAAGTCTAGCTGTGCGCGAACCCAAGCAGAGTGTGGCCCCACCTGTGAGCGGGCGCGTGGCGGTGATGGCAAAGCGGCGCGAGCGCTCCAGGCGGTTCACCTTGGACAGGCCGCACGACGCGGCGATGGACACGGCGTTGGTGGAAAAGGCGGTGGAGAAGTTGGAGCGGGGCCCCACCTGCAGCGGTACAGGGCAGTACAAGGCAGTACATGTCAGTACGGGGAGGTGGTTGGGGGCAATACATGGCGGTACAGGATGGTACAGGGAGGTGGTGTAGGGAGGTACATGGCAGTACAGGGCAGCAACAACTAGCAGTGGCGCCAGCAGCCCGGCTCATGTACAGGACTGGGTGGCCTAGAAGCTGCCTCTGGTCTGGGGTACAGAATGCCTCAGCTCATAAATCGAGATAAATCGGCAACCACCGGCTGAGCAACGCTCTGGGCACAGGCTGCCAGCATGCATGGTGGTATGCTGAGCTTGCTGCATACTAATGCATGCATGCATGCTGTAGGTGTGAAGGCAGCACCCCCCACAAGCCCGCATGCAGCTGCATGCAAGCTGCCCCGCATGCAGCTGCCCTGAGCATTTGCATGCTGGCAGGTGCTGGCGGCCCACCTCAATCACAGTTGTGGCGCCACCGGCCGTGAAGCGTGTCTCAGGGGTGACCAGCTCAGGCTCGAATGTCTCACGCAGCAGCCTGTACGGGTGGAGGCGAAACGGAACACGTGGTCATGAAAGAAGCGCATGGCCAGGGGTGAGAAAGTTGGAAAAAACAGGACGTGGGGCATGCGAGTGGGCCCAGAGCTCAGATGTGTGTGTATACATGCTGTGCTACAATGTATATATATGCTGTGCTACATCGTACGCCCATCATGGCGCATGGCGTTCGTCGCGCATCCCAGTCAAATGTATGTACGGACACGCACGCACTGTGTATTCACAGAGCCGTGCGCGCAGGCGCAGCCTGTGCACATGCTGTGCATCATGGCACAGGTTTCGCACAGCTGCACAGTGCGCTCTGGTCCAGTTCGAACAGACATGCTGTACGTGGCAGGCCCCCGCCAACTGTCGACATGCGCGCATGCCATGTAGCGGGTGCCCCCCGGGTCCCATGCACACATGGACACGTGCATCCAGCTGGTGCACTCTAAGCAGCAGCCTGCTGCATGTGGTAGAATGGCTGTGGCTGCAACGGCAGCACGCGACCGGCCTGGCTACACACCATGCCATGGTCTCGGCTTCCTTCTCAGTGAAGGGGCTGTCCACGGACACATTGAACACCTGCAGCCAGATCCACAGGGCAGCACAGCTCAAGCACAGGGTGTTTGGTAGCAGGCTGGTGGCGGCACACATTTGCGGCACTCCATGTGCCCCATGCGGCATGCATGGCAGCTGTCGCATGCAAGCCGCTTTGGCAGGGGCCCACCTGCTCAGAGTCAATGGCGGTGATGGCGTCCGTCACCTTGGTCTGGGCCTGCAGGGCGCGCGCGAACCGAAATCGTGAGCAATTGATGCAGGTCCTCAGCCAGGGTTTTCAGCCATCAGCACCCACCCGGCGCAGCAGCGTGTGCACGGCTGACTCGGAGAGGCCGGGGTAGCGGTAGAGCTGGATGACCTCCGCCTTGCTGCTCAGCTTCTTCACGACGCTGGCGCTCGCAGGCTGCAGCGCGTGCATGCCAACCACGGTGTGTGTGAGCATGGGGCGCAGCACGAGGGCCCAAAACGTGATGTGCTGCCTTCGCCGCTTACCGCCTTCTCAACAACGGCCTTCACCACGCACACCCTCCGACCAACACGTGCAGGGCCGGCACCTGCGCAGCATGGAACCCAAGTCAGCTAGTGGTGCCAGATCATGCCGTCACCGCCGGCAGTGCCGTCAGCGCAGCTTACCAGCGCGATGAGCAGCAGGCTGCATCAGGGAGCGACCCATCGCCTCAGCGCACGTCGTCCTGCTAGCGTGTTAAACGGGGTTTCTCAGTTCCAACATCGAGCGATGGTTGCATCATAATCAAGTAGCCAACACTGCTGCAGCCTGCTTGCACACCTGGAGGACACGGGACGGGGCCCCACGAAGGAGGCCTGGCTGGCCTTGCCAGCTGCCACCGCTGGCTGGCTCTTTAGAGGAAGCATGTTTGGTCCAATGAGGCGCTGCAGCGCCCGAGCTTCTGCATTGTTGCTGCCTCCGCACGTGACATGCCCACAAAGAAAGAGAAGTGTGGACACGTTTTGGTTCCGCCATCGCACAGCGTTACGGCAGCTTAAGCCCAAATGACAGGCCGTTGGCGACCAGGTGAGTCCTGGCAGGGCTGGGGCAGACCTCGACCCTGGATCCCTTGCATGTTGTGGGGATACGTCGTTCCAGCACGCGACCGTTGCATGCAGTCCATGCACTTGGTCAATATATCTTACATAGCCTGTGCTGCATTGTTCAACCGTAGCACCCACGAAAGCAAGCGCGATGATACAGGCCCGTTTCTCCAACATGCTGCAACTTGGGCTGGCTACATACCCTGCTCCACCCCATACCCATGGCCAGCCCCATGCTCTTGTGCACCACCACCACCCAAGCCCTGCTGCTCTGGTTGACTGCTCCGCCGACGCCCCAATGCACCCACTACACCCCCGAGCAACCACCGTACTGGTGCGGCCATCACAGCTGCAACCGACCCCACACCCCCACTTGCCCCCATCCCACCAGCACTACTCCTGGGTGTGGGGCTGCCACTTTGGCTCCCACGCTGGCCCGTGCGCACGCTGCTGCCACGGCTGCTGCCACCAGCAGGATAGTCACCACCACCTCCCCCTGAGCTGCCCCTGCCACGGGGTTCTGGGGCCCCACTGTTCAGTGCCCCAGCTGCTGCTGCTGCTGCCGTGGTAGGTGCAGCCAAAGTGGTGGCGGTGCGCCTGACGGCTGCTGCACGGGACGAGTCCACGCCGCCATGGCCACCATGCCGCGCCACCACGCGCACGCGGCCATGTGACGAAGCTGACCGGGTGGGCGAGGCACCATCAGCAGAGGCATCTGCTTCAGGGCTGCCAGCCACGCCTGCAGGCGCATCAGCTGCCGGGGAATGGGGGGTAGCAGCAGCAGCTGCCGGTGTGCGGGGAGCGGCAGACGCAGTTGCTGGTGCGTGGGGGGCAGCACCAGTTGCTGGCGCGCGAGGGGCGGCACCAGTTGCTGCCGTGTGGGTGACAGCAGCTGAGGCAGTGGCAGGAGCGGCAGCAGGAGCGGCAGCAGCAGCAGCTGCAGCAGTAGATGCAGAGTCTCCAGGAGCAGCAGCCGCCACTCCCCGAGGGGCCGTGAGAGACGTAAGGTTAAGTGGAGGAAGAGCAACGGGGACGTCTTCTGTGCGCTGCGGCTGGCGCAGCACGGCAGCAGGGCGCGTGGCCCCTGCCACGCCCCGTCCTGCCGATCCACCCTCCCTGCCGCCCTCGTCCTCCTCCTCCTCCTCCTCATCATCCTCATCACTCACCCCATGGTCTTGGACCGGGACCGTGGCGGGAACTAGGCGAGCCTCCCGTGGGGAGGTGAGGGCTGTGAGGGAGTTGATGAGCAGGGGCAGCGGGGATGCAGACCGCCCTACCCCGCTGCCTACCGCCTGGCTCAGCCCCTGCGCCGCACCCTGCACAGCCTCCTCCAGTGCTTCCCCAGACGCCGCGCGCTGCAGCATGGCCAGCGTGTGCTGCATGGCTGCAGCAGGCAGCTGAATGCTGAGGGTCCGGCCGGGCGGGAGGGAGGGTGGGGGCACCACGAGGTTACTGGTTCCCCGACTGAGGGAGGAAGGGGAGGTGGCAGCAGACGCGGCATGGTGTGTGGGACGGGAGGAGGCGGACGAGGGGGAGGGGATAGTGGACGTGAGAGTAGTTTGGGTGGGGGCATTGGGGGCTGCGGGCGCGGGCAACGCCAGCTGCCGGTTCCGTACCTGCATGTTGTGCTGCATGCTCTGCTGCATGCTTGCCATCTGACTGAGCAGCTGGCTCCTCAGCTGCTCGTAGGGGTAGGGGGTAGCAGCATTGGTGGCGCCCTGCTGGCCCGAGGCTGCAGCTGCCGCCCCACTACTCTGCCCCGAGCCGTCGGCCGCAGCCACAGCTGCAAAGGGGGAGGTGGCGGTGGGCACTGGCACCCGTGCTGAGCGGGCTGGTGCCCCTGGGGCAGGATGCGCCCCTGGCTGTCCTCCCGCTCTGCCTGCTGCCTCGTCCTCTGAGTCTAAGTGGTCACTGGTCAGCTCTGGCATGTTGTCGTCACTGACCTCGTCCTCTTCCTCCTCCTCATCCTCCTCCTCATCATCGTCCTCTCCATCCTCCTCCTCATCCTCGTCCTGTTCCTCGCTGTGGCTTAAGCTGTCATCATCCCCATGCTCCCCATGCTCCGACTCAGAGTCTGAGTGTAACTCATCACGCGTCAGACCTGGCATCTCATCCTCACTCTCCTCACTGCTCGTGTCAGACACCAGCTCTGGCAGCTCATCGTCTGTCCCATCAGCTCTGCCACCCAGGCCGGCCCTTGCCCCGCCCGCCGGGCTAACACCAGCTGTGCTCGGTGCCCCAGCACTGGCAGCTGTAGCTCTGTCCCTGTCCCCAGATGCACGCTGCCGCTTCACCGGCCCCCCATCCGTGCTGCTGGCTGCATATGTACCGCCTCCGGGGCCGGCAGCGGCCGCGGCTGCAGTGCGCTGCGCGGCTGCCGTGGCCGCGCCCGACGCTGCCGCGCTACCGGCCGACCGGCTGGCCGACCCTGGACTACCTCGCGCCAAGAAGCCACGGGCTAGGGCACTGCCCCTAGCAGACCCCTGCCCCGCAGCACCCGCGGCACCTGCCGCACCTGCAGCGCCCGCCACAGATGAAGCGGGTCTGGAGCTGGTACTAGCCGTCCCACGTGGCCCACCTGTCCCTGTAGCAGTGGTGGTGCCGGAGCGGTTGGCACCTGAGGTGCGGGCCGCAGAGCCAGAGGCGGCATCATTAGCAGCACGGGGAGAGCGCAGGAAGCCGCGCGCCAGCCCAAAGTCCCCAGCCGCTGTTGCGGATCCCCGCTCACCGCTACTGAGTCCCCCCTGGGGCCGCGCCCCGCTGCCACGCCCCGTGCCTGTACTGCCTGTACTGCCGCCCGTACCGCCTGCTTCGCCCGTACCGCTGCGCCCGCTGCCAGTGCTCGGCCTGGCGGTGGAGCTGGAGGGCCGTGCAGCGCTTGCGGCCGTGGCGGTCGCGCGTGGGCGGGACGGCGGGCCAATCACACCTGGGATGCGTGATGTGAGCTGGATCTGCGGCTGCATGGCTGCCATGGCTCCCGGATGCTGCATGGCAGACAGTGGGGCTCCGAAACCAAACGCATCAAACAGAGGCACCTGAATGCCTGCCTCCATCACCCCCACGTGGTCATCCCCTCCCAATAGGGCCCGCTGCAGGTCTTGGAGAGAGCCTGGAGGCATCGCTGTGTCTCTGCGTGCCCGTGTCCGTGCAGCCGCCTGCCGCACCCTCCGACTGACGGAGCGAGGGGCGGACTGTGACGTCACACGCACAGCGCCTGCCGCACTCGGGCCAGCGCCCGCTGCACCGGGGGCAGCGGTGGCGGGCCTGGCGGCAGTGCCCGTGCCCGCTGCACGGGTGGCGGCCCCTGCTGCACTGGGGGCAGCAGCGGGAGCAGCTGCGGTGCCAGCAGCACCACTGTGCGAGGGACCGGACGCACCTGGGGAGGGTCGTTCATTGTCTGTGCCGGCTGCGAGCCGATCATCACCACTGATGTCTGTGCCCTCCCTAGGCGCAGGGTCTGCCCTGGCCCCAGTGGCTGCCTGTGCATCTGCTGCCTGTGTGCCAGCTGCCTGTGCGCCGGTTGCGCGCGCGTTGACTGCCTGTGCATCCGCTGCCTGTGCGTTGACCGCCTGCGCGTCGGCTGCCTGTGTGCTGCCTGCCTGGCCGCCATGCAGGCTGCGCCGGGCAGGCGCAGCTGCTGGTGCAGGGGCCACATGGGGGCTGCGGGCTGTGTGCGTAGGCTGTGGTCTGTGGGTGTGGGCACGGGCTGGTGGCTGGGAGCCTCTGCTGCTGGACGCCTCCTCCTCCAGTTCGTAGCGGCACACAGGGCATGTGTTGTGCTGCATGGCAGACAGGTGGAAGGGGCATGCGAGCACATGAGCAAAAGCAGTCAGCACACACATGGGATCTCCCATGTAGTACATGGCGATGGCGCCCGTGCAGCACGCTCACACAACCCTCACGAGCAAGTGGCAGCGGCAATGCAGCAGCGAACGCATGCCCTGTGCTGCGTGTACGTATGTATGCTGTGCACGCATGCATGCTGTGTACACATGCTATGATGTGTACACATGCACGGCACCACAGCAGAGCTCGCCAGCCTACAGCAGCTGCCACAGCAAAAGCCACACTCACCCCCTCGAGCCATGGCAGCACGCAGGCCTCATGGAAGCAGTGGCTGCATGGCAGCTCCAGCACCTCGCTGCCTGGAGCCATGTGGTCATGGCACACGCTGCAGGGCTCGCCCGGTGCACACGCCGCCCATTGCTCCTGATGCTCGGATGGCTCCGTCCCTGCGAGTGCTGATGCTGCCCCTGCCTCTGCCCCTGCGCCAGGTCCTGTGGCTGCCCCTGCCGCTGCCCCTGTGGTAGCCCCTGACCCTGCAGCAACCCCTGCCGCTTCCCTTGGCCCCGACCCTGGCCCCGGCCGTGACACTGATCCTGCTGCCTCGCCCCCTTTCGTCGTGCTGCTGCCCTGTGTACTGCTGCTGCTGCTCTCCGGCTGCGTTGTGCCAGCTGCGCCGGTTGCAGCTCGTCCAGCTGCGTCTGCCGCGGGGCGTACCCGGCGGCGGGGGAGGGACTGGATGAGGGCGCGCGCGGTGGCGCGTGTGGGGGGCTGGTACGCGTTGAGGATCTGGGGGTGGGGTGGCGTGAGGGGGTTGGGGGGTTGGGTGGAGGCAGGAGATGTGAGGGGATGGGCGGGGGAACGAGGGTTATGGTTATGGTTACACAGGCTGAGGCGCAACGCACACTGGAACAGCGAACGCGGCCAAGGTGCAGTGGGGGCAGCGGATGTGAGGAGTGGGGGAACGAGGTGGGGAGCGATGTGTTGGTGTGTGTGGAGGTGGTGGGTGCGCGCAGCAGCAGTTGCGTGTTGACTGGGCGAATGCAGGCGTGGTGGGGCGCATCCAAGTGGCAACGCTCGCTGTTTATAAGTTTTGTGCAGCTGCAACATTGGTTGAAGGTAAGCGTGCAGGCCTCTGCACTCTGCAGCGTAAGGATTGTGCACGCAGTTTCCCACTCGACCGTACATGACCTATGTGGGCAATAGCTGCGCAGCGTCGCAGCACACGTTCGCTCCATGCCACACACGCGCACCTGAGTGAGAATTTCGTCAAAGCCGCCCGCGCCTCCCATGCCAGCCATCCCGAACGGATCCAGCGGGCCCAGCAGCCTATACGCACAGCACGCATGGCACAGTCCCCATGTAGGATTTGACGCAGTGCATGTGGCTCATGTGTGCTGCATGCGCTGGCATGAGGCAACGTGACAGGCAGGCACAGGTGCAGGTCTGCATGACTGGCACTGAGCGACCCGACATGGGGCAGGCCGGATGGCAGCCGATGCATGGGAGCTGGCAGCCGTCCATCTGGGACGCTGGTTGTGCTGCATGATGTGCCCATGCAGAACCCCAGGACACCCCGCAGCATGCACAGTGTGCCTATCATGACCTATCACGTTGCATGGTGTGGACAGTTCACAGCAGGCTGGGCTGGGATAAGTACAGGAAGAACTCACCGCCCAAACCCATTGTTGACCATCACGTCAATTGGCATGGTCACCACCATGCCTTGGGACCCAGGAGGCAAGGGAGGCAGTCCACTCAGGAAACCAGCGTCACCAGGGCTCAGGGTCGTGGTGTGCACCGTGACCTGCAACACGTTTTGGCCGTTCCCCGTGGCAAAGTTCCGCTGCATCGTATGGGACCCGGCCAAGGGCTGATCTGACTGTGCAGCTGATGCCTGCGCACAAGGAGGGGTGGAACGTATCGCACGTAAGATACAACATGCAATTGTGGGCATATCCTGCATATCTGCACACAGGTACTAGAAGGGCCCAAACCAGGACCATCCAACATCAGACATGCGTTCTTGCCTGGGAGTTGTCTGAGACCTCCACAAAGTCACTGCTGCAGAAAGGGCACGCTGTCGGGTTGGATCCATTTGCTATATTGTGCTGGGCCTCACAAGCCCAGCACCGGAGTGTTATTCCTCCGCTTGCTGCCATGCTGTGCGCTGCAGAAGCCGTGCATAACATTTTGAAGAATCTGACCAAGCCCTAAAGCCCTCACATGCCATGTAACCCCGTTGCTGGGGTACAAGCAAAAACGTACGTAAGCTGGTCAACATCGCTAAACCTGGTGAGAGCGCCAGGAAGCCAGGCATCTGCTGCGAAACCGCACTGTCAACCCCACGCTCAATATTACAGCGCTTTCATTTTGCATGCACATAAAAATTTGCTCTTCATGAAAGATAGCGCGTGATGGGCCGCGGTGCACTACATATGCGTGCAAGTTTGCAAGCCTTGTGATATCTGTTATACTGTTTGTGAAGGGACATGCTACTGTGTCCTATCATGTATGCCATTAGCTTACTGGCCGGAAACATTTGGTCTGCCAGAGTCGCAGCCTCCGCATCCACTAGACACCGGACGCAATTACGAATAAATATACGAGCCAGGGCAGGGCAAACACGTCTTGCAACCATCCTTCGTTTTGCTGTTGCCCTGGTTTGCATGCCCGCGCTCTGTGCATGCGTGCATGCATCACGTTCACGGATTGTGCATGAGCGAGTGCATGCCGAGTGATGTGCTTGCTGCCTTGCTCTGCAGGCCACGTCTGCGCGGCGGCATGCAGGGCAGAACATGGCGCTGTGGCGCAGCCATGTGCCGCAGCACCAGCCTGCTCATGGACGCCCTTGACATGACAAGCACTCCAGCTCGCAACACTGTGACACCCTGACAGCTGACAACTGATAGCTGCGCACACGACTAGACCAAGACTTGAACGGCCTAGACGAGAACTTGAACGGGCCAGGCCATCAGGCCCGCTGCTGGTGAACCGGCTACCTTCACTGATCGCAACTACAGAGTGGCAGCCATGGATACAACACCCCTCCTCGGTGCTAAAAAGAACCAGGTGGCACCCATGCCCTCCTCCCACACCACCACCACCAACCCCTACCTGGCACCAGTGCCTCAAGCCCAGTCCTCACGCCTCGCTCCCGTCAGCGGCCCTACGCCAATGGCGGGGCACGGCAGCGGGGGCGGAGGCGGGGCGGGGGCGGGGGTCGGGGCTGCGGGCGGGGCTGGCGGCGCGGGGGCACCAGGCACACCACATTCCCCACTGCTCTCCCCTGGACCAGGGACACCAGGACACCCTGTCAGCACGCTACCGTCATCAGCGGCCTCCTCCTCAGCGCCACCTGCCGCTCTGCCCACCCCAACGGGCGGGCTCCAGCTCGGGACACTTCCCTCCACGTCCGCCACGGCACAGCCCGTGGCTACCCCCGCACAGCTGCCGGCCGGGCCTGCCTCTACCGGGGCACTCACACCCACTGCGCAGCCGCTGGCAGCACCAGCAGCAGCGTCCGCCGCGTCGCACGCAGCTGCTACGCCCGCCGCGGCGCCGGCACCAGCACCTGCCCCAGCGCCGGGTGCTGCACCCACCGGAGTGCCGGGTGCTGCACCCGCGGCCGGGGCGGGTGGGGTACCGGTGGCATCGGGCGGGGCACCGGTGGCATCAGTGGGAGGGGCACCGGGGGTGGGGAGTCTGTCCATGAGCATTCCACAGCCGGCCGGTGCACCACACGGGGGGCTGGTGCACAGCGGCACCTTGCTGCGGTCCGAGGTACGTGGGGGGGGTAAAGTGTGGGGGAGAATAAGGGGTAATGTGCACGCATGCTGGCCGCGTGTGTGTACATCCTCCTGCTCGTGCATGCTCCTGCCGGCTGCTGCTGCTGCAACTTATCACTCCCGCGCCGCTGCTGCCTGCTGTTACTGCGTCTGCTGCCGGCCTGCGCGGGAGAGCAACGCAGGCTGGCTTGACCTGCAAGCGTACAGTTCGAGGAGAGCTGCCACCGTTGCTGGTGCTGCTGCTGCTACTAATACTGCTGCTACTGCTGCTGCTACTGCTGCTACTGCTGCTACTGCCGCCGTGTTTGCTGTGTGCACAGGTCATCCATGGGCCGGGTGTGACAGTGGAGGATTTCATTCCCTTTCGCTTCCCAGACCTACGGGAGCAGCTGTACGAGGTGAGGCCTTTTTATTAATAATTACACGGCGTGTCACAGGTGTGTCTGCATGCCGGAGCCAGCGGTGAGGCCTTGCCAGGGGTGAGGCCTTGCCGGCTGCAATTCTGTGTACAACTGACTTGGGTTCAGGGACTCAGGGTTTGTGGACGTGGCTTTGGGGGCTCGGAGTACAGGAGAGGGGCTGTGGGGTAGGTCGGGTTGTGCAGCTGTCAGGAGTGCCATGCCTGCCGCCCTCATGGTAGCAACCGACTTGGGGCTACAGAGCTGACTTGTAGGGTCCAGGGGTCCAGGGGTTCAGGGGCTATTGCAACAGGTTTTGCCTTCAGCTTTCAGACTGTAGTTGAGAACTTATTCATGAAAAGCATGGAAAGCAGCCGCGGACATGTGCCGTTTGGTACGCCCTTGGGGCACTGACTTGTACGGTCAAGGGGTCAAGGGGTTCAGGGGCTGAAGAGTGTCGCCTTCAGCTTTAAAAACTCAATCTTAGACAGGAGCCTCAAACATGTGCCGTTATGCGCGCAGGATTTCCGGGCCACCGTGTTCCGTGACCCCTCCTTCCGTGACAAGTTCTTTACGCTGTGCCGGTGGCTGTCGCTGCGCAACACGGCGCGCATTGCGCTCGCATACTCGGAGGTCCCAGACTCGTGAGTGATGCGGCCCTGGGTCTTCCTTTTACGTTTTTTCAGAAATGGGACGCCACTGAGCGGTGCCATCCAGCGGTACCGCTCAGTGACGTCCCGTGTGCGGTACCGTCCAGCTGAAGCTGAAGGGCGGGTAGGGAGAGGGAGTGGGCGTCCATGTACACCACCGCACCATACATACCGTAATGTGTGGTGCTGCGCTGTCCTGCGATCTCCATGCAGCTACTGTACGGCAATGTACCGCTTTGTACTGCGCTTTGCTGACTGCGCTGTGCTGTACTACATTGTACTGCGCTGTGCTGTACTGCTGTGTACTGCTCTGTACTGCTGCAGCTACGCGTTCGTGGATCCCGACAACGACGCGGAAGACCCGGGCTCCAACCGCATGGACACGTGAGTCACAATTCTCATTGGTCATACCTGTGATCACACCATCATCTCTGTGGCATCACACATGTTGGTCTCTCAAAATTGGTGGTGCCAACCTGCTCGTTGTGGTGTCCCTCTTTCTCCGTTCTGATGCCCATATGTGCGGTATCACCACTGCTTGTTCAACCTCGCAGTATGGACAAGGCGCTGCTGGCGGAGCAATTCGAGTTCCAGTTCCTATCAGTCCTGGATAAGGTGTGCGAGAATGTGAACCTGTGCGTGTACAAGATGTGTGAGCGTGTGGGGTTGGGGTGAGGACAACGCGTGGCTGTAGGACCTCATGTGTTCTAGAGCAACCTCAGTCAATAATATTAAATAACAACAATAAAACGGCGTGTCACAGATGTGTCTGCATGCCGGAGCCTGACAGTCGTTATCTAAACCTCATCTATCTTAACCTCAGTCAAGCCTGATAACAATGGCTCATACCTGATTGGTACACTTCCACATGCCACCGTGTGGCCTGGAAGCAATTGATCCACAGGAAGATCAGGGAATCGCAGCACCCCTAATGGGAAACGCTGTAATAAGTCGAGTCAAGTCAAGTCATACCTGGTTATGTCTGGGGGCCAAGAGCAGCCCCCCCTGCATGCCAAGCAACAGCATGTGTGCCCTGTCCCTTGGTATTGTTCGCTTGTCATACTTGCATTGATCATTTACAGAATACAATGTATCTTATACCGGGTGGTGTGTCGGCCAGCTGCTAAACTTTGCGGTGCTCGCTTCCAACAGGGTGCTAGGTGCTGTAGTGGTATTTCATCCTGGTATCTCATCCTGGTATCCTGGTATTTCATCCTGGTATTTCAGGCTGGCTTGGTCCTCTAGTGCTGGTGTTTAGATAACGACTGTCAGGCTCCGGCATGCAGACACATATGTGACACGCCGTGTTATTACTATACTGAGTACAATGAATCTTATCTTGTGGTACCTTAAACAGAGCTCAGTGTATGTATGCATGGTAGACGGTATAAGTCATATATATCTTATATATATGACTTATATGTATGTTTGATGCATACAGTCTATTCAGTCTGCATACGTACTTGAATTGCTCATTTGCTGTGCACGTGCATTGCTATACACATGCATTGCTTTACACACGCTGCGCCTGCACGCGCACAGGGCGCGTTTGAGGACCTGCCAGCGGGGGATGTGGAGGTGGCGAACCGGGAGCAGGGTGCACAGGTGAGTGCTTCCAAGGAGTTAAGAATCGATAAAGCCTGGGATAAAGCAGCTGGATAAAGTATGAAATACACAGTAGATATGTACGTCTTTTTCATCTTTACCTCCTCATACATCATCTTTATCTATCATTGATAGTATCAAAAACCATCATGTACCGGTTGATAAGTACAGGTAAGCTGGCCTCCAACTGTCAAAGTGTGTGATGGTGTTGTATGAGTGCATGTACTCGGGATCTGCCGTAAGTTCGCACCCTGATGCGTTCGCGCTTCGACACCGCTTGACATTCCTTTCCTGTGTTGTCTAGCATGTGTGTCATCATGTACGGGCCGCCGTGCGTGTTCATGACGAGTGTCCGACTCAACACTTGTCTGACATTCCTCTCCTACGCTGTATGGCATGCATGCCACCATGTACCATGGGCCGGAAAATTTCGTTCCTACATCATTTGACATGCATGCCGACTTGCATGGGCCGCCAGGGGCTGCTGGTGGAGCCATGTGATCCAAACATCATCAACTGCCGCATGTGGTTCCGCGGTACGCGCAGCAAGGACATCCCGTACCGCAGGTGCGCGCGCGGGTCTGACCGGGGTCTGACCAGGGGTTGACCCTGGGTTTGACCGGGGTTTGACCGATGTGACTGCGCAAGACAACAGGAGGTGCATGCATGCTAAGGTCCTGCCATGCATGTACTGCCTGGCTGCTGCGGGGTGCGCCTCAGCAGCAGGCGGGCGCCTCGGGAGCTGTACTGCCTGTACTGCCTCCACCGCCAGCTCGGCACGTGTGTTGCTGGCTGTACTGCCAATGCTGTGCTGCAGCTGGAGGACGTGCTTCATGCTGCGCCAGATCCACACTGTCGTGTACCGCCGGCTCGTACTGCGGTTCAAGCTGCAGCCGGAGGCGCAGGTGCGTGGAGGTTGGGTACGGCGGTTAGGTTGGTTGGTGGTGGTTGGTGGGGCGGTTGGTGGCGAGGTCTTCGGTTGCTTGGCAGTTAGCTAGTTGGTGGGTTATCAGACAGGGAGGATGTGTAGGTGCTTGGGTGGGGTAGTCAGGTGGTCAGGTGGTTGGGATGTTAAGGGTTCTTGGTGCCATGCCAGCACGCACACGCATGCCAGCATGCACGTGCATGACGATAGCATGATCATGCTTATTCTATTCCACTGCACAGATCAAGGCTTACCTTCAGGAGCAGGAGCGCAAGCGCTGGGGGGAGTGCCTGTGCCTGCTGGACTGCTTCAAGTGCTTCAGGTGAGTGCTGGGCCTGGACCCTACATCAGGAACAATTTGATTACGGTAGAACGATGTTGCTATACCGTATGCTTTACTACATGCGTGATTATAACCCTGAATTGGCAGTGTGGCTGTGGTTGTACTCAATGAACTGGTGTAGCGGTTGTAGCAGGAGCAGCAGCTCTAGTTGCTGCTGTCATTGCTGTCGTCGGCGTTCTTTTGAGTACTTGAAGTGTCGTCGTTCTTTACAGTACTACAAAACCTTGAAACCTACGGCCCTGCCCGTCTTTCTTGACGGCCCCACAGATCCGTACTGGTAATACTGTACCGTACCGTATGGTACTGAACCGTACCATACTTGTAATACTCCGAAACCTGCGGCCCTGCACTCCCTGTTGTATATGCCCCCACAGATCCAAGCACGTGGTGTCCATGGCAGGGGGCAAGCTGGCCCACAACTATGTGTACCTTAAGATGGTGTGCGGCAGTACGGCAGTAATGTGCATGCAGTACAGCAGTACCGGCGTACAGCATGGTAGTACAGTGCATCACTGAGTACACTCTTGTCACGGGGCGCCCACTCCTCAGCCGAGTACTGCCACTGCGTGCCCATGTACTGCCAATGTGCCGTCCACATACCGCCCATGCGTCACCCATGTACCGCCCATGTACTGCCACGGTATCGCTGCTGTACCGCCCCACGTGTCACGCAGTTCAAGGACGTGGCGCGCGTGGATCTGGACATGCTGCTGCCCGGCTCCAAGGCCCGCTTCACGTGGTTTGACTGGGCCATGGTGCGCTGTGCACGCTGTGCGCAATGCTGTGCACGCTGTGCACGATTCTGCGCACGCTGTGCGCGCTGTGCAAGCCTTGTCGTTTGTTTCTGTTCCTCTGGGGTTGCACGGCTGTGTGGGCTGCGCACTTGCATTGGTGACTAGTCATGTGCTTCCAACAGTGCAGCCCATGTGGATGGGTGGGGGCTGCCGTGCATGCAGCTGTCCATGCAGCTGTCCATGCAGCTGTGCAGGCAGCTGTGCATGCAGCTGTGCTGTGCAGCTGCCCGGTGCATTGAAACATCCGACACGAACCCTCAACGCATGAAGCTTGTCTGACGCTTGCCTGCACCGGCTGCAGCCCCCCCACCCACCCCTCCAACACGCACCACGACAGCACACCACCACCACCACCACCACCACACACACACATTATGCAACACGGCATGCAGGTATGCACTCACACACGCGCACAAACAGCTCCACAAACACAAGCAACCCCCCTCCCCCCCCCCCCCCCCCCCCCCCCCCCCCCCCCCCCCCACCCC
>BDCZ01000625.1:18620-32322 GCA_001662365.1 Chlamydomonas applanata
GCTGTCCGCTCATCCACTGTCAGCTCGTGCACCAGCCCACCCTCTGTGCCCAGCAGCACCGGGCTGCACGCAGCCCCCAGTCAAGTAGAGAACGCAGACCTCAGCCAAACAGAGCACGCCAATGTCAGCCAAACAGTGCCATGCACGGGGCCAGGCGGAACGTCACCAACACAACACGTGTGCACAGCAGGTGTTGAGAGCAGGTGCATGCCGCGGCTGCAGCAGGTGACTGGCAGATCGAAAAGCCAGCAACAGCCAAACAGGTGACTGTGCGCACGTAGACAGGACAGGGAGCGCCCATGCGCCCACAATAGTGCACACGCTGGCGGCGGCCAGGGTGCTGCCCCCCTTGTACACCATCACGCACCCCAACCTGTCAACCCAAGCACCACCTCCCCAACACCTCTTGAGGCCTAGTGGGCCGTCATCCTCCCCCCCAAGCCCCAGCAGCGGTGTGCTTGTACTGCATTTGCTGCACTCACTCCCACGTCCCAGTCCCATTCCAGGCCACATGTGTACTGCCTCCCTGCCCCACTCAGCTCACCCGGTGCTCGAGTCACTGAGCGCCGGCACGCCGTCCCCCTCCACTGCCGGCGGTACGCTACTGTTGCTGCTACTGCCACCGCTGCTGGTGTACTGCCCCAGCGGCTGCCAGCCCACCGCAGTGACGCCCAGCCCTCGCAGCTTGTTGAGTGCACGAGCGCGCGGCCACCGGCGGTGGAGGTAGTGCATCTCCGCCACGCCCTGTAGCATGCATGTGTGCGCATGATACACAAAGCATCAACCTCACATGCCGCAGCGTACTGCCGCGATCGCAGCAGACTGCGACGCTGCTCACGACCTGCCCCACGTACCGCCCTGTACCCATCCCCCCCACACCACCCCAGCCCCCCACCAATCCACCTCCCACCCATCCCCCACCACCCCACCTCCTCCCCCTGGGGCTGGTGTCTGTGCACAACAAATACAACCTGGTTCCTGGTTCCATTCGGTAAACCATACAAGCAAGCACACCTGCGCCCCTTGAACTTTCTGCATATTGAGATACTTTATTAGAATTATTACCCTTCTGCACACCCCTGACCTGCGCACGTGCGCACACGAGCGCGTGGCTTGCTGACGGGTCCACATGCAGAGCAGTCACCCGCGCATCTCCTCCACCACGTGTGACCTCCACCTCGCTCACTGCACACATCCAAATCAGGCAACCAGGACCAGCTAGTCAGAGCACACCCCTCAGGATGCACCAGGCGGGAAGGAGCCAATCGGAGTGCACCCTCTTGCCCGATGGCAGTCAGAACTATGTGCATGAGGGGCCGCAGAATGACCTAAGGAATCGCTGCACCTCGTCTAACAGGAGACGCTGTAACAAGTCAAGTCAAGAATAACCCAATGCATGCATGCCGCACAATGAGCACATGTACTGCAATGAGCTGTGTGAGCAGAAGCCGACACTTGGGCCACTCTCATAAGCAGTGGGCATCCGTGCTGTCTAGTACTGCATGTACTGCCGCACACTACTGTTTGTACTGCCTGCACTGCCGAACGTACCGCGCTCGTTGCCGTACTCGTCCCAGCTGTACCGCACCACGAATCCCTTGGAGGTGGCCACGTACACGCACTCACTCGCACATGCCACACAGACGACCTGGCCCCGGCCCCTGCATGTGTACACGTATAGTTACCATGTGCCCTTTACCGCATGTACGATGTACCGTACAACCGCATGTATATGCACGCCTTGTACGCTACATATGCAAGCGCTATGCATTGGATGTGTATTGCTATACAGGTGTGGAGCCCATGCCTGTACCGCCATGCGCATGACCACGTGTTATGCGTGTGCAATTCTGTAAAGGAGGAGCTGCGGGAGGGATGGCATGAAATTGATTTGGCACCACTCCTGGTGGTGGTTAAGGACAGGACAGGTGCGCTCCCATGCGCATTATCACCTGTCTGACCTGTGCCTGGCAGTGCTCGTGCCCGTCGTAATGCGGCCATGCAGGCATGCCAGGTGCACAGGCGTCGGTCCCAACGGCATGGTCACAGGCACTGAGCATGCAATGCCATGCTGTTGCCCAATTACCTAGATGCCTGGCGTACAGTCGTGTCCACAGACAGAAGCGGGAGGTCGGCACCCGGCCCGATGGTGCTGCCACCCAGAAATGAAGCATCGCCCTCGCCAGGTTTTGTCTCAATCACCACCACATCCGAGCCGAGCCCAAAGCGCTCGTTACGTTCCAAAATGTTCGAGAAACCCGCACGGGCGGCATCAAAATCCTCTATCAAGCTCATTTTCCTAGATCAACCAAAGAACCCTGGTTTGTCAGGATTACATCCTGGCCCCGTAACCTAGTCCCACAGGTAGTGTACATGGCTTGCCGAGTGATCGCAGACCATCAAGGTTGCGACACTCCATGTCACAAGACCGTTCGGCTCCAGCGCATGTTAAGAGAAGAAATGTATTGCACCGCATAATGCATCGTGAAAAATAAAGTTGGTAGGATGGCCAAGGGCACCAGCGTCTTGAGGTTCTGGGCGCATGGGATAGGAGGACCCCAAATTGACAATTCGCCACAAAAGCAACATACGCGCTTGTTCTCATCATGACTATTCGTTATTTTTGGTTGCTTCTAGTGCTTGCGACATGCTGTGATGCAGCGATTTTCCCGAAGCTGGATGCATACCAGATGCGGGATTGGACGAAGGAAGTGGTGGCCAAAGGCGCACTGGTGAGGAGGTTCATGCTGTGAGGTGGCACCAGGTGGCCCAGTTACCGCTCAGCTTCAGATAGTCCTGCCGCAGCTGAAATGCGCGGTCAGTCCCGGACCTGTCAGTTCTTGCAGCGTCTGAGCTGCCGTGATGATATCATGCGTGTCATGCACAGCAGCACCTGCCCAGCACTCTGTCATGCTGGTAGCCAGGCTGTACGGTGCAAACTGTTTTGGGCAAAGATCAAAAGCTGATGCCCACATGCTCTCGGTCAGCCATCAAGGAATCGGCAGGCACATGCCGGCTTTGACCGGCGGGACCGTCCCATGTACCACACACACCACACAGCATCGCATCGCTGTGTTGCGTGCTTTTGACAGCTGGTCATCATTTCACCTGTGTTGTTGCTGTGCTCTATGGGCCGCACGCAGGGCTGCACCCCAGCTGCTAAACCCAGGCGCAGGGGCACTCCCGTTTGCCCTGCCGCGCCTCCACCCCCCTGTCCGCCCCCTGTGGCGACCCCAGCTGCTAGCGCACCCACATCACCCTCCACAACACTGCAGCTGGCATCTGGCAAAGACAGCAATGATACAGGAGTGGCGGCCATGAAGGCCAGCACAGCGTCCGCTGGGCACAGCTCACGCACACGGTCTCGCCGCCGCAGCACGCAGCAGTCTGATGCGGTACAGGGCAGTACGGGCACGTACCAGCCAACCGCTGAAGAAATCAAGGACCTGGGTTGGATGCTCGCCCCCATTGTGCACCACCATCCACTGGAGTGGTCGCACCTGACTGACCCAGCCACGTGGCTCCAATCGGACAACATCTTTGACCCCCTGGTGCGTCAGGCTCATGCGCATGCCCATGCCATGGAGACATTGCCCCAAGGCCCCCTGCTGAGGGGCACAATGCACCTGCAGGGTCTCCTGCCGCGTTTGTAACCTTTACCCTTTATCTGCCGGTGCTGGTTTTGAATGCGGTGATGGGCCGAGCTGCAATCTGAATGTGTGCGCATGAGTAGGGTGCGACACACCGTCAACCTCCTTGTACAGCTGGTGCTGCCGAGCCGCCAATGTTGCCAGTACTCAGCAGTACACCAAGGACCATCAGGTCACCAACTTCAACCTAAGGTTGAAGCGTGAAGAGTGAAGGATCCTGATGTTGACGTACCTCTTTGCCTTATTGCAACTGCCACCCAACTGCACCGCAGACATACAAGCCGATAGAGCTTTCACACATCACGGACCGCTTCAACGGCTCACTCTTTGAGTACCTGGCAGTACTGGGTCAATCATACTTTACGACCCACCTCTTTGCAGATGCTGACAGCAGTACAGGCAGCACAGCAGACACTACAGCTGCAGACAGTGCAGCCAGTACACACATTGCAGGTGCAGCTGATAGCAACGGCGTTGGTGCACGCAGCGAGCTGTATACAGGCACGTTGAGCACTGCACAGTTGCGTGCGCGAGTGGCAGGCGATGGGGCGGATGCGAGGAACCGGTCGACAGCACGTGTGTACTATACAGGTACTTACATTACCGTGCTGCAACACTGTGTTGTACGTCCCTGTGCATGCTCCTGACTTCGCGCGTGTTGAAAACCCTACGCATGCGTATGATGACCTTGAACCTGCGCCTCAAGACCTGTGCTTGTGACCTGTGCTTGTGCCTGTGCAGTATTCGATGCAGCTGATGATGCGCGCACGCCGGGACGCGTGCCGCGTGGCGATGCGCTTGTCTTCAAGTTCCACTTCTTCTACCCTTGGAACGGGTGCGCGGCGCGGCAACTGCTGCCTCCATGCTTGCGGGCAGCAGGGATGCTGGGATGGGTACCTTGGGACAGGTGCACCAGTGGTGTCATGGCCTCCTTCACCACAAGCGATGGTTGCACCGGCCTGACCTTGACCTGGGTACATACGATCACAACATGACAACAACACGTGCCGTGCCCTGTGGCGTAGAGCATGTGGTTCGAGATAGTTTCGTAAACATGAACGCTAGCACGGCGCAACTTTGGACCTAACTGGGCCGGCCCATGCACGGCGCCGTGAACTGCCCATGCATGCGGGTTGAGAGAGACAGCTACAGGGACTGTGGTTGTTGACACTGTTGTACCAAACTGCCCTGCGCACAGTTGCTCGAACCAATTGTTCGCGCTCAACTTGGGCGGCCACTACCAAGGCCTGGAGTACACGATGTGCGACCCCGGCGTGCATGAGGGTGAGATGCAAGGGATGGTGCATGCGTGATGAGGTTGCTTGCCACTGGCATTGGCTGCATGCTATGTTGGTTGCAGAAAGAGTACAGTTTGAGATGCCTGCTATGGCGAAGTAGTAGCCGGTAGTACTAGGTGTTGCAGGCTTGGATCCTGCCGCTGGATAGCCTGTGGGACTAACACCCAGCATGCTATGACCTCAACCCAGAGTACTCTAGTACGGGATGCGGCCCAAAAGGTGGACAGCGCAAAAGCTGAAGTTTATTTCAGCACTCCTAATTCACAGCCTTATTCAGGGCAAATAAATGGACATAATACGGATATTTCGAAAACTTATCGCTCCCAGGCAGGTTTGAACTGCCGACCTCACGGTTAACAGCCGTGCGCTCTAACCAACTGAGCTATGGAAGCTGATATTTTCAAGTGCAGTTCAACTAATTATATACCGTAAACTGATTTAAAGTCGAACCCGTGCACTGCCAGTTTTGAGAAAGCAAGTCCGGTCGCCATCCAGGATAGAGCTGTACAGGCATGGCGGGAGCGATGACGCGAGGCAAAACATAACAAGACTCAAACAAGTACCAACCACGGTGCTACACAGGTGATTGGGAGCACCTCTCCATGTGGGTGTGTGTGGGCGCTTGGGACAACTCGGCCCCATGGCGTGCCATCAGCCGCGTGCAGTACGGCGCTCACAGCTGGAACGCCGAATATGACTGCACAGTTGGCGAATGCGCCTGGGAAACCGACGAAGTGGGTGCCACGCGCCTTGCCGCCTTCTCTGGACTGCACTCCCACGCGCTGTACCCAACCGCCTCTCCACTGCACCTGTACCAAAAGGTAACTTCTGCATTAATGGCATTGATGGTGTTGGCGGTTCCTGCCAGTTACCTATTGCCAGCCCATTGCAGCGCTTGCCCGCACCCTGCTCCATGACTGGAGTTGTCACATCAGACATCAAGGCACTGTGCAACTCTTGTTTTGTGATTGGTTGCCATGGCAGTGCCGGCAAGCTGTCTGCATGGCAGACGGCGTGGGCACATGCGTGCGCTCCGGTCAGCTACCTGCTTGCTTATCGCCTGGATTGGCGTACAGGCCAACAATGCGCGAAGCAACTGTGCCCCTTGTTAGCTAAGGACATGCAGGGGGCTTCGTGTACCTTGTCGGTTTGTCCACAAATGTGGATGGGCTTGGCTGGACTTGGCCACCTGCCTGCTTACCTGCCATTGGCTGGTTGGCGGCCTACGCACCGCAGGTCAGCGCAGCGTGGCTGCTGAATATAGACGGAGTGTACATCGGAGACCGTACCTCTCGCGACGGGGTAACCTTCTGGCCCACGCCCGCCAACACGCACCGCCTACCCTTTGCGCACGAAATGAGCCCCGCGCAGCGTGCGCGCGGCGGGGAGATGGAGTGGGCCTTGTTTCCGGGCTCGTGGGGGGGTTTCTTTGTGTCGAGTGATGGCTGGGCTGTCAGCTGCCTCACCGCGAACCTCACACGCGAGGTGTGTCTCACCGCGCACAAGTTGTACTGCTGGTACTGCACAATGTGCACATACGGAGAGCGCATACCGTAATGTGTACCGCAGCGCTTGGCAGGACAATTGTGTGTGTGTTGTGGGTGGACTGACCGTAGTGATCTAATGCCATACCCCTTCCAGCACGTCGTATCGCTACGCTCCCTTACCATTGCTTCTTCTGCTTCTTTTCCTTCTTTTCCTTCTCCTGCTGTTTCTGTTCCGCCTCGCTTTGCTCTTTTCCTGCAGGGAGGGTCGGCCTCGGCCGCGTGCGCTGTTTTTTCGGTGTGCGCTGTGCTCTTCCCTGTGTAACCTTAACCTTAACCATTTGTTGTTATACCTACGTCTGTGCGCAGACACATTGCGACCCCGCCAATCCTGCCACTAGCGCGCTCCATTTTTTCTTGGACCTGCTCAAGGGCGGTGTTGGCGATGGGCTAGAGACGCTCACGTGGCGGTGCGCGAGGATGTGTGTGCACACATGTGACTGTGTGTGCTCGCAACTGATGGATGGATTAATCAAGCGGCACAGCAGCTGTCAAGCACTGACAGCAGATCACACGCTGGCGCACGGGCGTAGGAGCAGCCGGGCAGTTTTAATCCTTGACCTGCAAGCCTGACGGCACCCCGTGCGCAGGAGCAGCATCAACCCAGGCAAGACGGCGGATGCACAGGGCATGACTGGACCGCTCATGCGCAGCTGGGCATACCACTGGGAGAACGAGGGCGTAGCACCCCTGTACAATGGCGGCAGTGGTGACAGCTCAGGTGCGCTGCTGTTCAGCGCACCATTCAAAGTTTATGCACACTGACAGTACCACCGTCAAAAGACCAGCCAATGGGGTAATCATACGTACACGGTGTGTGCTGACAGTAGCTTGGGTGCTATGCGGAATGTCTATTTATCTGCTTGATATGGAGCTCAGGCTCTTCAGCTAGCACATGCACGGTTTAAGAAAATGATATGCACAGCATGTCCAGCCACACTTGGTTACACCTGCTATCTTTACTCCCTTTGTAGTCACTGCACAGTGTTGTTGCTACTGCATCCTCCTCAGTGCATGAGTTTACTCTAGCACACATCCACCTCACAGAGGCGCATTGAGTGACTGGTCATGTATGGAGCCTCACTCATAATGCAGAGGTGCTGGGCAACACGGACATCGTGAGTGGAGCCGGCTTAGTGCCTGCAGTTGCGGGTGCTGCAACCAAGCTCGGCGCGCCTCCTCCTGCTGACAGCAGCAGCGGCAGTAGCAGCAGCAGCGGCGGCAGTAGCAGAGGTGATAATGGCGGTGGCGGCCAGCAGCAAGCTGCACAAGCACAGGTGGTGGGCTCACCTCTGTGCCCGTTCTCTGGCGACCCTTCAAAGACTGCGCTCAGCGGAGCTGAATGGTCCACTGCAGTCATCTTCACATACCTGGTTGTGTGCGTGGTGCTGCTGGTGCGTGGGCGCTGCACACCATACGTATGGTACATTGCTGAATCCCGGGTCCCGAGCTCTGTAGTTGGGGTTGTTGCTGTGCGGCATAGCAGCCTCTCCACTGATAATGCTCGAAAAGATACCACGGCACCTCTACACGCCCATGCTGCCTGCTGTAATGCATACTTCCCATGCAGGTGGGTAGCAGCCTGGTCGTGTCTGCCACACTTGTGTGGCCTGACGTGGGCCGCCATGGGGGTGAGGATGGGGAGGAGGAGATGGTTGTTGATGGAGGCGCCCCAGCTGTTCTCTCCCTACCCCCCTCCCGTGCCGTCTCTGCCCCCCTTGCACTGCCACCACCCATGCCTGGCAGTGCAGCAGACACCGGGCGCAGCATACTGGTTGCGAATGGTGGGGGTGGGGGTGGCAGGCAGCAGGCTAGGCTGGCAGCCCGGCGGCGGGGTGCACGCACGGTGAGTGGATGTGGGCTGGGAAGAGAGGTCCAGTGTGGCACCGGGCTACTGCAGCAACATGAGATGAAAGAAGAGGTGCAGCAGATGAGAGGTGCTGGCCCTGGGGCCAGTAGCACAGGAGCAGCACGTGGGGCATCCCCTATGGGGGTGACTCAGCGGCAACTGGGGGGTCTGGTGGCGAGGATGCTTCGGCTGTCGGGGGGGTCTTCGGGCGCAACAGCTGGTGGCTCAGGACCAGTAGGCATGGGCAGCGCAGTGGAGCGGGTGGCTCGAGGAGCAGCGGCCGGCAAGCTCAAGAGCGAGGATGCGGGGCTTGTGTATGGGGCTGTGCTCACACAGCGCGATGAGGGGGGTGATGGTTGGGTGCACCACCCAGCTTTCACTGGGCAGCAGCAGCAGCAACAGCAGCAGACCGGGGGGCGGGGCCACGTGCGACACGTGTCCGTGGCTTCTGTGTGCAGCCATTCAGCAGACGCATTTGTACTGGGGTGCAGTACTCGGGCACTGAACAGTACAGCCTCCCCCCCTGTTAGCCACTACCATGCCCAGCAACAGGGGGGCAGGCTCCCCTCAGACTCTGAGGAGGACCAGGAGCAGTACGGCAGTAGCGACCTGGCTGCATGCGGTACGCTACTGCCTGGCCTGGATGACAGCTCAAACGGCAGCTGCCAGGAAGGCGACTCCTCGTCAGCCAGTGCCAGCCGCACCGCGCTACTGCCAGCAGTACATGATGAAACTGAGCGGGACGTACCGCCGCAGTACAGTCTGCCCCCGAGTGAGCACACGCCCCTGCATTACGGACCGCCCGTGTCAGTTGGGGTGGTTGGGGAGGAGGCGGGTTGGGCGATGGGCCCCATTGCACCTGGGGATGCTGCCACTACTGATGCTGTGCCCAGCATGGCCAACACGCAGCAACCAGAGGGAGGGCAATTGGGATCCAGCGTCGTAGCTGCTGGCTCTAACAGCCCTCAAGTTCTGTCTCCATCAAACGACTTGAGCATGCAACCGTCACCTGCCCCTGGCAGCCCGCACCTCCACCTCCGCAGCAGTACCTTCCACACGCCACACCCAAGCCGCACGGGGTCGCTGCACCTCTCCCACACGCCCCTTTTCCCACCCTACCCACTCGCCGTCTCTCCCCAGGCCCTCATCTCTCCAACCCCCTCCTCATCAGCTGCCCTCCCGGTTGCTGGTATCTTCTTGCCACTGCTCCCTTCGCTGCGCACCACAGGGGTCCAATCGGCCCTCAACCACCAGCTCAGCACCGCTGATGGCAGCAGCACCTTTCTCTCTGCTTCACCGCCAGCCAAAGGGCCTCAGCACAAGCACAACACCAGCTCAACCAACATCGTCCTGCCCCTGCCCCCCCAGGCCCCCAGTTCAGGTACTCACAGCCACAGGCCATCTCAAAGCAGCTCTGCCCCACCCATCCACTCCAAGCACCCAAGCGTGGGCGCCACGCAGCCCTTACAGGCCGTTGTACAGCAGGCGGTACAAGCTGCCACTGCGGTACAACAGACAGTACAGCAGGCAGTGCAGGCAGTAGGTATGGGCCTGGCACAGGTCGCGGCTGCGGCTGCTGGGGAGAGTGCAGAGCAGCGGCTACAGCACCAGCCGTTACTCTGTGAGCTGCAGTCATCGTGGAGCGACAAGACAGGGAGTGATGAGGGAAGTCACGAGGCCCTTCACAGCCCACCCCCACAGCAGCATGTACTGGATCCTGCTGCTGCTGCTGCAGCAGCTGCGGCGATGGCGGCGAGAACGCATGCTGCGACAGCTGGCGCTGCCTCCTCTGCTGCCTGTGACAACCTCGCAATCGGGGCAGCAGCCAGCGCGCCTGGCCCGTTCACCTCCCGCCACCAGCACCACAGCGCTACCATCGGTGACTGCATGCCTTCCTTTGGGCACCTGCTACCCATCCAGCGGCTGGCAGCAGGTGGCAGCATTGCTACCTTGGTCACATCTCATATCAGCAGCAGGGAGGAAGACAGGGCTGCTGTTCATGGAGATCGAGTCACATCACACTCCGTGCCGCACCGCCGCCGCAGCACTGGCGGGCTGCTCTCCTACCCACCCATTCCTGACCATCCAGCCAGCCGCGGCGCTACTGCCACTACTGCCACTACTGCAGCAGCTGCCGGTGCCCATGCTACAGGCCCTGGGGCCCTGGGTGGTGTGCTGGTGGCAGCAGCACGTGGACTGACATGCGGTCTGCTGCCGGTGACACCCCCCATGTCAGCAGTCCCCACCCATACTGGCGGCGGCGGTGAAAGCCAGCAGGCACATGCCCACCTGCGCACGTGCAGCGCCGCTGCAGAGGTTGGTGGGGGGCTGCTGCACGGCCCGGTGCGTCGCCGAGCACTGTCGGCGGTAGTGGGCGCGCCGCCCAACCGCCGCATGAGTGGGGTGCCGTCCCTGGGGGGCTGTGTGCCGTGCACAGAGCTGCGGGACGCACTGCAGGTTGAGGCGCATTTGCTGCGCAAGGCGGCGCACCGCCGGCGGCTGACGCTGCGGTACGTACTGCTTGGTGTGAAGTACAAGGTGGTACAGGGCAGTGTCCTTGCTGTGGGGTATGCTAGGCCGGATCGGATGCTGCGGCGTGCGTTGTGCTGCATGACGCGACTGCCACGCCATGCCAACTGACATGCTTTGACTTGCACAGCAGTGTGAAATGCCCGCAAACCAGCTTAACTTATCCGTTTGAGCTGCTTTGTACTGACCTGGGTGGATGTACAGGCACGCGGTGTGGGGCTGTGTGGGCCTCGGGCTGTACGCGGTCGGCATTGTGTTCTCTGGCATTGGGGCGGATCAGACTCGTGTGGCGCTCAACAGGTACTGATGAAAGCCTTGCTCCAGCCCTGCCCCAGCCCTGCTCATGACTTGCATTGATGGCCCAGAGCGCATGTGTCAGCGTCCGCATCATGCTTGCGCTCAAGTTGCGTGCTACTCCAATAGGGCCACCCCGTCGCCACTTGTACCCCGCCTTGCCCCCTGCATGTCCCCTGTTAGGCTTCACAGCCCTTCACAGCCTCAGCCGATGCCTCCTTTGAAGCGTTGCACCCCACCCCACCCCGCCCAACTCCCACCCCACCCCACAGGGTGAAGAAGCACCTGTCTGCGTACGCCCTCCTGTCGCGCGTGCTGTCAGCGGGCCTGGCCGCATTCATGGCGTGGCAGGTCATCGTGCTGTGCTCCGTGTGCGTGCTCTTCTCGCCCTACTCCACCCGGGCGGTGCGTGCTCATGTGTGGCTATGCGCTACTTATGCACATGCGGTAACCATGCCGAGCCATTGCAGCTTTGTGGTGTTCAACAGTCATGTGCTGTGCGCAGTGCGCATTGCCTGCTGGTCGTGTACCGCCACCCACTGGGGAGCCAGGCTCTGTACTGGGGTGTTGTACTGAGGTGTTGTACTGCCCTGGAGGCTCAGCAGCAGTACATGCAACTGGCTTGCTATGACCCCACAGCCACTCCTTCCCATACCCCCATAATCATGCTCACTGTCCAGCAGAGAACGGCCCTCTACTGTTCTCCTGTGCCCCAAAACCACTTCCACCACCCATTCAAACTTGTTTCTGCGTCCCCACCTGCCGACCTCCTCCCGTTCCTGCAGCTCGCGCTGCTGCTGCAGCTGCTGCGCGCGCTGTTCATGCCGCGGCTGTACTTTCTTGCAGCCCAGCGTGCCGCCCATGCGCTATGCGCATGCGTGGGTGGCCTCAGGCGCTGGGGGGTGCGCCAGGTGCGGCGCGTGCGCCCCTTCCGCACGAAGAAACCGCTCAAGGCCGTGGGGCGCGCAGCACGGCGGACGCTGGCTGCGTGCTGCGGGTGCGTGGTGTGGCCGGGCACGGCTGCGCTGCGCAGCGGCCGGAAGCTGTCCCACCGAACAGCTGCTGCCCTCTCGCACGCCGCAGCATGCGGTGGCAAACCCGCTGCACCGCCTGCCACCACGCCTGCTCGACCTTGGGCTGCACCCACCGGGCTTGTGCTTCGTTCCTTTTCTACCGGCCCTGAAGCAGCAGGCAGCCAACAGGCGGCTGGTGAGGGCCGGTCCCTGTCCCGGCAGGCAAGCACAGCTACCGTGATCACAGTCATTGAGCTGCCTGGGGCTGAGGATGAAGAGCCCGGGGGTGGCAGCCCTGGGTACCCAGCAGGTAGCTACCTGCGCTTCATGGCAGCGGGGCCCCCGAGACAGTGCACGAGTGTGTCTGTGTCTCCGCTTGCAGGTGGACCTGCAGCTGCTGATGTTGCAGAGGCCGGAAATGGGGGCATGGGCGGCAGTAGCTCCAGCACCAATGGAGCAGCAGAAGGGCAGCAGGCAGGCACCAGCCGCATGCAGGTGTCGGCAGTAGCAGGGGCTACCAGCACGTCTTCTGGCAATAGCAGCAGGAGCATGCAGCCATTGCTGCTCCGCCCCCCCCTTGCGCACGTGTCTGCAGCTGGTGGAGAGCAGTGGGAGCAGGGGGGGCCTCAACTGGAGCCGTCTGCCGCTGACTTATATGCCCTGGGTACTGTGACTCACATCCGTGTACAGCCGCCCCTGCTGCGCACCACAGCCGGCAGTACAGTGGCCGGTACAGCTGGCAGTACAGCCCCCGCGGCTTTGGGCGGCCAGCGTAAATACGGCTCAGCGGGCGCTGGGGCGCGCACCAGAAGGCAGCTGCAGCCGGCTGCGGACCCCCTGGCCCCTCCCCCTGCCCCCTCTGCAGGGCCAGGGGCAGGGGCACGAGCCAACAGGGATGGAGCCGTGGTTGGCGGAACATCTGGAGGGACGCACAGCCTCACAGCCCACGCCCGCACACAGCACAGTAAGGACGCACGGGGCAGCCGCGCGCCAGCAGGTCACAAGATTGGAGGTGTGCAGGGCGCCCAGGCACTACAGCAGCAGCAGCAGGAGGAGGACGCAGCGGCACTGCAGCTGCAGCAGCAGTACGGCTGGTACGAGGCCCTGCCCTGGCAGGAGGCCCTCACGTGGCGGCTGGCACGCATGGCGGCTGCATGCGTTGTGGTCCTCGCGCTCAACATGGCCGTCGTGTTCTTTGCGTTCGGGGTGCTGGTCATCACGCTGCGCTTCGTGTTCCAGTCAGCGTGCAATGCGGTGCTGCGCAAGCTGTTTGAGCTCACAGGTATGAGGGAGGGCGCGGGGCGTGATTAGGTGATTTGATATCATTCATATCAACGACCGGATGTCATGATTGTACTGTTGGATCAGCAGTACACTAGGTGCTGTGTGCTTGCCGTTGGGTGGCTCTGAATGACTTAGGTAATGTTGTCATTGTATGATAATGGAGCCTGGGGCGTCAGCATTGGGTCTGGGTCAGGCGGGCCTACTCGCCCACCCCCTACCATCATCCCTTGTTCAACCCCCA
>BDCZ01000626.1:1701-16679 GCA_001662365.1 Chlamydomonas applanata
CCACAACCACAGCCAGGGCCACACGGGCGGCGGCTGGGTGGCGCGCGTGCGGCGCACGCTGTTTGGGGCCGGGACCCACAACAACCACCCGCATGGGGAGGTGGAGGAGCGCAAGGGGGGGCGGCTGGTGCGGCACTGAGGGCAGGGCGTGGTGTGTATGTGTGTGTGTGTGTTTGGGAGGGGGGGGGGCAGTGGAGTGGGGGGCGGCAGCGGCGGTGGCGGTTGCGATGGCGGCAGGGTGATTCGTGGCTGCGTGAGCTGCGGCACTGAGTTGCACGATGCGGGTGGGAGCTGTGGTGCAGGATGAGTGGTGAGGCGTGGGGTCGGCGTTGCGGATGGCTGGGCATGAGGGTGAGGGGTGACTGCGACATGCGGGGGGGATGCGCTGCGCTGCGTGCTGCAGGGCAGTGCTGCAGTGCTGGGTCAGAGCACACGGTGTGCAATCAAGCCGGGTGCTGCATCAGCAGGTGCAGTGATCCAGGCCGTGCCATGGGCATGTAACTCCCCGTGTCAGCTGTGGCCCATCAGGTGCACGACGCGGTGCTCCCGTGCAGGCTGGCAGCAGCGAGCCATCCATGTGCCCAGCATGGCGCGTGCAGCGCGTGTGTGTACCCCCTTGTTGTATGGGTCTGTGACTGATGGGATTTGAGGCCTGTTCGCATGCGGCACCCCGCCTCCTTTCTTGAAATCACTGCTGCGTCCCTTCGAAGACCGTTCCTCTAGACAGACCAGAGCGATCACAGGCAGAAGGACCACCGAGCCCCTACTGGCAGCAGGTGCGTTTAGCAGCACGGAGTCACGAAAGCTTGCTCAGCGGGCGCCTGCGGCTTGCATTTAGGTTTCATCAGCAGGGTTCATGCGGCCAGCCTGCGACCTACCTGCCAGTGATGGATAGCTGTGTAGGCTCGCCTTCTCTCATCAGATGACATCAACATTGTTCTCCTGCTGTTTGGCATTCTGGGCCCAACTGCATTAGTGTTGCCTGCTGGAAAACCAGCCATCTATCCTTGCACGGTCCTCCAACAGGGACAAGCAGGACGCCATCACGCGGGCAGTGGCGCAGGGTGGAGGTTTCTCTGCTGCTTTAGATCTGTGCGGTAGGTGCAGGTGAACCTCAGACAGCCGCTGCTTGTTTGGCGTTCGAGGGGCGTGGGAACGTGAGGAATTGCTGGTTGTGTGCGGTGATCGCTCTTGGGGTGTCGATCAGGGCAGCAGCGGGTCCGTTTTGGAGCTCAGCACGCATGGCGCGCATGGGTGTAGCAGGCCTCAGAGCTCCATGCAAGCAGCAGCAGAAGCGCACCCCTGACGACGACGACGCTGGTGTGACCCCGCTGCTTACGTCCCCCGCCTTCACTTCACGCGGTTTCCCACAGGGTCAACTCACGGGCGACCGTTCGGCTTCTCCACCCATCTGAAGCCATGAGCACACGCCCCAATGACACGCTTTCTCCGAGCAAGGGGCCTCGTCCCCTGCTCAACCACCACCTCCCAGGAGGCACTGTCGGGCAGACAAGTGTGGTGACCACCTGGGCCACCTCTGCTGCCGCCGCTGCTGCAGCTGCTGCTGCTGCTGCGCCACCATCATTCCCGCTGGCTGGGGCTGCCTGCACCCAGCAGCTGGACCACACATTCTGGGCACTTGGATGGACCCCTTTCTCTTGTGCTCCCTCCCCCTGCACCTCCCCCAAGAAGCACACAGTCATCTCCAAGCACCTCCGCTCCCCCGTCCAATGTGCCCTCGGCGCCTCGCCCACACGCCCGCGCCAGGCACACACCTCCTGCGCTGCGCACGCCCTGTGCCTGACGCGTACATCTTCCCACGAGCTGGCGGGTGAGGTCCTGCACGGCTCAGGCGACGTGGACATGGAGAAGCAGGTACAGGAGATGGCCGAAGGCCACGAGGAGTGCGGTTTCGGAGGCGGCTTGCTGCTCAGCCCCCGCCCCTGCTGCGAGCCACTGCACCAGCACGGGCATGCCTGTGGCGCCCCTGCGTACAACAGCAGCGCCCGTGTCACGTTGGCCCTGCCACAGCCCCCGCCGCCAAAGCCACAGCCGACCTGCCAGGCCCGTGGCATGGCACAGGAGCCGGAGTACATACTGTTGGTGCCCGGTGTGGCCGGCCAGCAGGCCCTGTGTCTGGTGACCAAGACCCCTGTGCCCGCCACTGCCAATCCCCCCACCCCCACCCAGCATCCTGACAGCCCCGTCACCCAGCCGCCCGAGCTGGCGATCTTTGCTGAGCAGGAGGGCGATGACGAAGGTGTGAGTAGTGAGAAGGAGCTGAGGCAGCGCGGGCTGCTGCTGCCCTCTGATGTCGCGCCTCTGCATGGCAACATCATGTCCAGCATGGTGGCCACACCAACACAGGTGGTCCCCCCTGCTGCTGACAGCCCTCGCGCTGTGCCGCCCGTCCTGCACTCGCTCGCGCTGAGCCAGCTGCCCAAGGCCATGGCGGCCACCCCCACCACTGCCACCGCCATGTCGCCCGTCGTTCAACTCACCTGTGCCGCCACCGCCAGCGACGCCGCCACAGCAGCCCCGCGTGCTCCCAAGCGCAAGCGCTCTGTTTCCGCAGCTGGCCAGGAGGAGGAGGAGGAGATGGAGGCGGCTGCAGCTGACGGAGCTGTGCGCATGTGCACGTCCTGCTGGGTCGTGCCTGCGGCGCACCTGCCCGGCAACCGCGGCTCGCTGGGGCCTCAAATCGACCCCACCCACCCGCAGCACCTCAAGGCCAAGCGCGCGTGGTGCGAGGGCTGCGCACACGGGCGGCCCAAGGACGATGTGCGCATGGCCATGTGCACCGGCTGCGAGTCGTCCATGCCCCAGGCCGCATGGGCGGGCCACAAGAAGCAGCGCGCCAAGGAGACCGTGGGCTGGCGCTGGGAGCTGAGCAAGCCCAAGGCTGGTGGCGCGGCCAAGCTGCAGTGGGGCTCGGTGCTTGTGAACCTTCCGTGCACCTCCTGCACCGTCGTGGCGGCAGGCCCTGAGGCGCGCAGCTGCAAGTGCTCCAAGTGTGACCGGCTGCGGCTGGTGGGCGAGTTTGAGGCGTCGGGCGGCCGCATGTGTGGCGCGTGCTTCAAGCGCGAGACTGTGAAGCGGCAGGTGCCCATGCATGACGGCACGTTTGAGGGTGAGGTGGTGGCGCGCGAGGGCGTCAGCGCCGAGCACGCAGAGGCCGCATCAAAAGCGCAGCTACACGCGGCGCGGGGGCGTGCTGCTGCAGCTGAGCGGCGCGATACGGCAGCAGCCGCGCGGCGCGTGAAGCGCATGGGTACACAGGCTGAGTGAGTGGGGGACTTGCTGCATGCCGTGATGCCATGCCGCGCTCCAACACCTGCCACGCACAGCCGCCGCGTGTGGTGCCCCTGTCGGCAAGCCCGTGCCTTGCTGTGTGCTCCCAAGAAGCCAGCAGCAGCGGGACCTGAAGGCCAGCAGCTATCAGGCAACAGAGCATTTTTTGAAAAGCAGCAGCGCTGAAACACAGCAGGAAAGCGCAAGCAGCAGAGGAATTGGAACATTTGGAAGGGCAGCAGCGCCTGGAAGGGGGTCTGGTTGTCCAGTGTATAGTGCGTCAGATCAGGGTGCCTCCTCATGCATCGTTGCCAAACGCCAGCCGCACGCTGCGTGCACATACCCATTGAGGCCAACCCTCCGGTTCCTAGGGCAACAGGCACGGACTCGTATTGCCTTGGTGGTCGGGATCATTGCCTTGGTGGTTGATATCATGTTTTACATGGCTTGGCTTGCTTGAGTTGTACTTTTTCACCGCAGCGTGATTGCCAACTTAGCTAGATGGGGAACCTGCACGTTGGTATATCTATCGGTGCTTTGCTCCTGGCGCTCCTATGTTCCTTGATGGGACCAGACTGCTGGCCTTTGCATACTGAGCAGCTGTCACAGGCTGTGCTCGCTCATATGGATCGAGCAAAGCCGGTCAAGAGAGCGGCTCCTGCGCGCAGTGTACAGGCAAACTGCTCCTTGCTGCGCTATAGAATTATTGATAAGTTTGGTTGTTGTTTTTCTTTTTATGGCGGCCCGCAGCACACACAGGCATGTATTGCTGCATGTGCCGCGGTGCACCCCACACCTTGGAGGCTTGGACTGCACCCAAGTACCTGATGTTTGGTTGTGCTATACATGGCGGATTTCAGTTTGTGGTTTCTATTGGTTGTTTTCCATCGCTCCGAGTTTCATCCATTGTTGCTGGAACATTGCAAGATTGCATGATCGTCGAGCTGTATGGGCCGAGGTGGAGCATGTTTTGCTACACGATGCACTGGGCATCGTGTCTAGTTGATTTCTTGCAGTTGCCGTGATGAGTACCTGCCTGCTGTTCTGAGGCCACTGCGCATCGATGTCAAGATACTGGCGGGCTGTTCTCCAGTAGCTTAACAGTTTTATATGTTGCATTTCACCCCTGCATGCCACCTGCTTGTCAGCCCGCTGCGCCGAACAGGTGCCAGCAGGAACTTTGTTTTCAGCTTTCGCACCCAGGCGGACGAGACATGGGCAATTGAGCATATGGCTGGGCTGGTGCAGGCTGCAGAGCCGTGTGTGGCCCCTGCAGCAGAGCATCACGCGCTAGAGCATGTAGACTAGTAGAGCTGCTGATTCTGTGTGGATTTGCTGTTGATCCGATGACTCTATCTCTATGATCTGCTGTCTGACCTCAGCATGAATTGTGTAATGTGTTCAAATCTCCCGCATGCCTCTCAGCACATCGCTGCTCCCGCTGCGTACGGCCTTTCGACCATAACACCTGACAAAACCTGCCTCTCCCTCCTCCGCATGGCTTGTGCAGTACGCTGGCTGCAGGCCTGCAGCAGCAGTCCATGCACCACACCAGCATGCAGACCCAGCAGCACAAACGCTGCACAGCGGCGGCAGAGCTGTGCGCGCCGCAAACCATGATCAGGATGCAGGCCGGCAGGGGGTGCGTGCAGCAGCGGAGGCGGTCACTGCGTGTGCCTGGGTATTCAACTGGTGGCCATGGAGGCCGTGCAGCTGAGCACAAACGGCCTGCTGGGTTCTAGCCACACCGCAAGAGCAGCACACGTGTGCACGGGCAGTCGGGCACACAGTGTCCAGGGTTGAGAGAGTTGGTTGATGGTGTAGCTGTGCACCAGTGCTGCAGTACAGATGGTAGTGCCATGGGCGTGGCTGGCTGCCCATGTGGCCTGCATAATGTGTGTGTGCGCGCTTGCATGCCAGGGTGCTTTTGGGTTTGCTGGGCGAACTGCAGTCTGTCCTGAGTGCTAGGGCAGAGCTGTGGCTCACACAGCACAGTTACAGCAGTGGGGTAGCTCAGTTACGCGTCGTTTTGCAGATCTGCACCCAGGTTGCGACCCAAGGCCCTTGGCCATTGTGCAGCAGCTACAGCAGACAGCAAACAGCAGCAGCAGCAGGCAGCAGAAAGCAGCAAAGCAGTGCTTACATGGCGCATGGCGACCCTTGTTGTGTGAAAAGTGACGCGCCATGGATTTCAGGCCTGCACGCAAGCAGCCCGGCCTCTTCTCTGAAATCTCCTCTTCGTCCTTTTTTAAACCAAACCCCACAAAAGACCAGAGCGAGCACAGGCAGAGCGCACAGCAGCCGCGAGCCCCTCCTGGCAACAGGTGTGTTCCCTGTCTCGGGAGTGTTCAAGAACGTGCTGGCTCCTTGGGTGCCGTGCCTGGGCACCAGACCATTGGTCCAGGCCTCCTTGGCTAAGCCCGCAGCCCCATCCTCGCGTGATCCTGCCGCAGGGGCTCCGTCGCTTGCGACGGGCAGCTGCGGGGAGCAGACGGGCGGGCAGGCAGGACCTGCTGGACCTGGCCGGTAGCTGCAGCAGTGCCAACAGGTAAAACTCGGACGGATGCGTATCGTTTGGCGTTCAAAGCACCTGGGGCCGTCAGATAATGCAGCTGTCTGGCCCACCTCGCGCCCAGAGCAGCAGTTGAGTGGGGCCCAGGACTTTTTGGAGCCCAGCAGGCCTGATGCATGGGCGCAGCAGGCCCCATGCACCCATGCCAGTGGTAGCAGCGAAGTGCTCTTCAGCGCTGCGTGCGTCGACACGGCCGAGCTTCTGACGCGCACTTCTCAATCGCACGTGCTTGACCTGCAGGTTGAAGCCGAACCTAGGGTGGCGCACCAGCTCCTTCCAACATCTGGAGTTATGAGTGCACGACCCCAGCTCAGCCACCCCATGCCAGGGGGTGCAGCAAAGCAGGCGCGCGTGGTGACCACCACGCCCCCTCCTTCAACAGCACCTAGCCCGTTCCTCACCCCCACAGCGCCAGCGCCAGCTGCCTCTGCTGCTGCTGCCGACCCGGCCGTGCTTGCGGTCGCGACCAGCACCCTGGCGTTTGTCATGCAGCGCGCCCACTCTGGCGGCTCACACGCCTCTTTCCGCTCCTCACAGCTGGACCTGGACATCCTTGCCCCGGGCTGGGGGCTGCCATGCGGGTCCCCCCTCTCACCCGCCCCCTCCTTGGGCTCCTCCCTTGATGGCCTGGGCTGGGTGCCAGCCAACAGCGGCTTGCTCGTCACATGCAAGCGCGGCCATGTGGGCGCGTCGCCGCTGGGCCGCCCCGGCAGCGTCATCAACCGCCACGCACAGCGTGGGTCGCTGGGTGCTGCACCGTCTCTTGAGCTGGTGGAGGCGTGGCTGGACGCGGCTGAGGACACGCCACCCCCCGCCCTGCTGGGCGCGTGCAGTGTGGAGCTGCCGCTGACACTGGGAGCCGATGTTGATGATGTGGATGTGGCCATGCCCATGGAGGTGGATGTGGAGGAGGTGGGGCTGCTGGGCCCTGATGACGCCCCGCAGCTGGAGATTGTGGGCGACATGGTGATGTGCGCCACCGCGACACGCGTCACGCTCGTGCCACAGCCCCCGCCGCCATCCCCGCCAGTGCCCGCAGACGTGCCGCAGCCTGCTACGCCCGTCATCTCGGAGGATGCAGCACAGGCAGGCGGCCCGGCTGTGAGGCTGGTCGCGGTGCCCGCGGTGCCCGCCCCTGGTGCGGACAGCCCTCGCCCGCCACCATCCGCCGCGTCCCCCTTTGCGACTGCCCAGCTGCCCGCCGTGGTGGCCGCTGCCACGCCGCTCCTTGCCCCCGCCCCCGCCCCCGCCTGGTCCGCCGCCCCTGCCAACGCCACCAGTGTGCGTGCCCGCACAGCCACGGCCGCCGCACGCCGCCAGGTTGCGGACGCCACCGCGCTGCTGGCCGTGCGCCGGCCTGCGACCAAGCGCACGAGCACACGTTCGGCCGCGCTGCCGTCCGCTCCCGCTCCTGCACCTGCTCCCCGCGCCCTGCCTAACCTTCGCAAGGAAAGCAAGCCCGAGGAGATGGAGGACGACAGCGATGAGGACGAGGCTCCCCGCCCCCGCCATGTACATGGTCGTGGGTGTGGCCGTGGCCGCAGCCGTGCGCAGGCCCCTGTGCCGGCCGGTGTGCCCAGCGTGGCTGCGCCTGCGCTCGGCTTAGCCACTGGCCCCGTTAAAGCCGTGCGCATGTGCACCTCCTGCTGGGTTATGCCTGCGGCGCGCTTGCCAGGCAAGGGTGCCAGCGTGCTGGGGCAGCAGATTGACCCCACCCACCCGCAGCACCTCAAGGCCAAGCGCGCGTGGTGCGAGGACTGCGCGCGCAGCTTGGCCAAGGACGATGTGGCGATGCTTGTGTGCACCGGCTGCGAGTCGTCCATGCCCCAGGCCGCATGGGCGGGCCACAAGAAGCAGCGCGCCAAGGAGACCGTGGGCTGGCGCTGGGAGCTGAGCAAGCCCAAGGCTGGTGGCGCGGCCAAGCTGCAGTGGGGCTCGGTGCTCGTGAACCTGCCGTGCACCTCCTGCACCGTCGTGGCGGCAGGCCCTGAGGCGCGCAGCCGCAAGTGCTCCAAGTGTGACCGGCTGCGGCTGGTGGGCGAGTTTGAGGCGTCGAGCGGCCGCGCATGCGGCGCGTGCTTCAAGCGCGAGACTGTGAAGCGGCAGGCGCCCAAGCGCGACGGCGCGCGTGTGGGTGAGGTGGTGGCGCGCGAGGGCTTCAACGCCAAGCGCGTGGAGGAGGCGGCCGCGCACGAGCTGATCAACGCTTGAATGAGGTCCTCAGGGAGCGGGTGTGCTGATGGCTGCATGCCGGGGGACTTGCCACCCCTCGCGTGGTCACACACACCCGCCCCGCACCAGTGGCGCGCAGCAGGAGCAACTGTGCTTGTAGCCTGCCCTGCTCGCCAGCGTGGGTGCGGGCGCCTCCTGGACATGGTGTTCCTAAGACCAGCAGCGACAGAGCAACACAAGAGAAAAGATTGGCTCAAAAAAGCATAAGAGAAACAGCAAAAGGGACAAAAAAAGCAGACCATTGAAGAGTAGCAGCATATAAAGGGGGTTTGGGCGTACAGCACTTGTTCCGCGTGTTCCTGTGTTCTCTGTATCGAGCCTTGGCGCATGCCGGCCACTTGCTGCATGTGCATATCTACTGAGAGCACCGGTTCAACATTATCAGTTTCATGGTTGAGCTCGAATTTATGTCTAGCTGTGCGCAAGCGTTGGCACATGGTTGCTTTGATTGGATGGTGTGCGGTCGGTGATTTTGCTTGACCTAGTGCTCCCCTTGCCTTGGCCTTTTGCTTTTAGTGCTTGCACTCTTCCGACAGTGAGGTGGGCCGCTGGCCATTGCGTATGCAGCTGTCACGGACTGCGTTCAGGAAGTTTGAATTCAAAAACAAAACAAAAGAGGGTTTTTGAGTGCGCTTTGTACAGGGCTGTAGCAATATTGCTGTTTCAATCTGATTTTTCTGGCCTGCGCTGCGTTGCGCCCACACCTTGAAACGGACAAAACGAAAAAATGTGAGCTGCTTTGGGATTTCTGCATCTGCTTTTCGGTGGGTCTGCCGATGCATGGCACCCTGCTGCGTCCCTGCCTTTGCTGCTGGGAACAAAACCTTAGGGAAGAAATGTTGTGTTGGATGAGTGATCTGGAGGACGGAGCTGTGCATGACATGTAGCATGTGATCTTTGCGTGCTGATGGTTGCTGGCAGCCAGCGGCAGGGTTGGTGCAGAGCCGGACACCTGCTTGCGACCTGCTTCGTGCGATACTGCAGTGTGCAGGTGCCAGCAGCAGTTGTTGGCTAATGAATGATAGGCGATTTGGGGGGTGGTTGCTGTTGTAGGCGTTGCCGTCTGACCTGTGCAAGTGATATCCGACCTGTCTAGTGTTTGGGAGCACAAACGGTGCAACACCTGCCCTTGTGGCTGCCTGTGTAAAACCTAGCTCGATCTCTCCTCAAGTGCCACAACGCCTCAAAGTCTTGGCCAATTCCAGCAGTGCAGCTGACAGGGCTCCTGGCTTCAGGGTCTGGGCTGCCTGCACATGGCAGGCTGCTTGTGGCGACAAACGGACAGCGCACCGCATGCATTTTATGTGATGTTACACAAGCCTTCCGCCAGCCACGGGCAGCTCAGCTTACACACTTAATTGCGTGCCCAAATCCAAACATAAATCAAACCGTTGTGTGTGCCTGCGTCGTGTGGCACCCTAGTCCAACTTGAGGTCAGGGCACAGCATGGATGCATGGTTGTGCCGATGAAGAGCAGGACTGACAAGCCAGCATGGGTCCAGTGAACGGCAGGTGTAGGCGGGTAGAAAGCTGTCGGTGCTTGCATGCGTCATGTGTTCAGCAGGGCTGCCGCTGCCCAGAGGAGGCAGGGTGTCCTGCTGTACCTGCAGCATGCAAGCATGTGGATCGCCTTGGAGCACACAGATGGCTGCGAGAGGAATCTGGCCAGCAGTAGGATTGTCGGATGTTGCCCACGCAGGTGTCCACAGATCAGATCAAGGCTGCCAGCTGCAGGCCAGGTGCTTGCACAGCACGCAGCTGCGTCATGTGCGATCTTGCACATGTGCGCATGTGGCAGCTGCACGCAGCGTTGTGCACAGCAGGGAGCACATGCATGTTATACCTGCAAAGCCCAAGGTGGGGTGCAGGTGGGCGGAGGTGTGCAGCTCTGGTGCAGAAGGTGCAGGGAGCATGGACAGCTGCGTTGACTCGGACTCGTGATTCAACTCTCACTCTGTGCTTCAGGTATGTGAAACGGACCTCGTGCACTGCAGTTCGTCGTTTCTCACGGGAATCAGGCGTCAAACAAAAGGCGCGCATCTGTCCAGCCAAGCGCTGAACCACCAAGACATCGACACACAACGTAAGACAGGGGCCGATCTCCTTGAAACGTGTGGCAATGTGCATGCTTATGCAATCTATGCACGCGCATGCGTTCCAGCCTGTGCTTAGGCTGCTTCGCAGACACAATCCCAATCCTGCATGCACTGGCAGCGCTGCCAGCCCCGCGCACAAACCATCAACAGCGCGCATTACACAACTTTGCGCTGCCTCCTGGATGTAGGTAATTTGGATTTGGCCCAACCAGCTCCAGCGGGTCCCAGCTACCGGGCAGATTCCTTTTGCACCCAACAAGTACGCAACCGCCCTTGATTCCAGGCATTCCTGCCTGCGTGGGCAATGCGCCCAGCCTGCGCTTCACCACCGCCCCTTTTTGCTGCCCCATGGCATTCTTGTGCATGCAAGCATGGCAGTGGCAGGCCTTCTGCCCTGAACTTGGACCCTGCACATGCATTGACTGCGGGCCGCACGACAACGCGTCTCCACTTCGCAGTCAAGACTGGCTGCTCCAAGCGCAGCGCACCCCGACCTTCTCGCCCAGCTGCTGGGTTCCAGCCCAAGTGATTCGCCCAGCATGCGTGCGCACATGAACATGAACGCAGCCATGGCGCATCCCCACAGCAGCCGGCCGCCCCTACCCCTACCCCAGCAACAGCTAGCCGTCGTAGGCAGCAGTGGGGGCGGCGGGGGTGTCACAGCGGGTGGCGGCTGGCCGACCATCACGACCATCGCGGGCGCATCACGCGCGGACTCACTCCTCGCGCCCTTTGCCCCAGGCTCCTCCCCCTCCATCACTGCCCTGCTGGCAGGAGCAGGCCGTGCTGCAGGCGGCAGCGCAGCCACCGGTGATGGCAGCATGCTGGGCTCCCTGCTGCCACCTACTGCGCCCGCGTCACGCGCGATGTCTCTGGCGACCAGCCAGGGCTTTGGGGCGCCGGGCGGGCTGGGTGCGCCTGACACGCGCGCCAGCTCCATGGACATGGACGAGGAGCTGGCGAGGTGGGTTGGTTTGCTGGCGCAGCGGTTGCCAGCCGCACTGCGGGGAAGGCATGCATGGGGGAAGCCTCCATGTGAATGGGCCGGCAGTTGGGCAGCTGGCCTGCTTGGGACTGCAGGGTGCTGCGTGCCGTGCTGCGTGCTTTGCTGCGTGCCGTGTTACGTGCCGTGCTACTGACAATGCTGGAAGCGGCTTCAGCTGCAGCTGCTTTGGGCCATCAGCAGCCCCAGTTGTATCCTGATGAGACGGGCCTGCCCATCACCCCTGTGACTGCCCCCACCCCACGCAGGCTGCTGTCCCTAGACAACAAGGAGCTCGACTGGCTCATCTCACCCTCACTCCACGCGGCCGCACATGCGGGCCTCGGGGCCAGCACGGCCGTGCACGCAGTCCCTGCGGGCCCCAGCGCTGCCCTCACCACCCTGCCCCCCGTCGCGCCGCTGCACTCCTGCTTCGCCGCCGTCGCCGCAGTGGCCACCACGCGCCACGCGTCCCCTGTACGCGCGGGAGCCCGCGGCGGCGGAGGCTTTGCGGGCTCCGGCTTCCCCGCTGTGCCCCACCCCCCCGAGCCGCTCTTCTCCATCAGCCGCGGCGCGTCCCTCACCACCTCCCTCGATTTCTCCCTGGGCGGCCTGCCAGGCAGCCCCATGTCCCTGTCCCTGCTGCGCGCCGGCAGCTTTGCAGACGCCGTGATGGGCGGCGGCCTGCCCGGCAGCGCACTGGGCATGGACGCGGCAGGACCCATCGCCAGCGCCCTTGCAGGGCTGGGCGCGGGCGTGGTGGGCAGCAGCGGCGTGCAGGAGGAGGCGGGCGGCCTGGGCTACAGCGCGGGGCGCGGCGCCTTTGCCAGCCGCACCGCCGCCACCTCCGTGGTTGCGTCCGCATTCGCTGCGCGACCGCCCGAGGGCCTCACCGACGCTGTGACGGACCTGCTGCCGCCCCTGCCCTCCCTCGGGTCCTACATCCCCCCGCTGGAGCCCATGAGCAGCGGCAGCGGGGAGGCGGCCGCCCCCGCCCCCCCCACCACCCACAGCCACACGGTGAGCGCGCGCATGAGTGCCATCCTGGCGGGCGGCCCACCCTACCCGCAGCCCCTGGGCCCCAGCCCACTGGGCCGCGTGCGCGCTGGGGCACCCGAGCCCCCCGCGCCTGTCGCAGGCCCCCGCCCCGTGCCGGCCGCCATCACCGCCGCCCCACCCGCCCCACCTGCTGCTTGGTGCGTGATGACGGCGGTGGGCCTGGCGGTGCCCCAGCCGCCCCCCCGCCCCACGTCAGCGGCTGAGCCACTTAGGCAGCCCCCCCCACCAGCGCCCGCCTCCTCACCACCCACCGCCGCACAGCCGCGGCGCGTGGCGGCGGCTGTGCAGCTGGTTGGGCCCCTGCCACCCACTGCGCGCTCCGCTGCAGCGGTCGTGACCACCACGGCGTCCCCTGCTGCGGTGGCTGTCGCAGCTGTGGCGCGCCGTGCGGCACCTGTGCGGCCGGTGGCTGCGATGACCGCGCCTGCTGTGTCGATGGGCGCCAAGCCGGCTGTCACTACGGCCCGTCCGGCAGCAGGCTTGACCCCTGTCAGGGTGGTGGTGGTGGCGCCCACGGCGCAGCCGTCCCCGGCCCCAACGCCGGCGCCCGCTGCTCCCGCGCCCACCCCCGCCCCCGCCCGCCGGCCAGCCACGCCCGCTGTGCGCTCCACGGCGCGTGCGGCCGCCAAGCGCGCGCGTGACGGCATGCTTGCATGCCTGGCGGAGGAGGCTGCGCGCATGGAGGGGGAGGATGAGGAGGACGTGAGGGAGGCTGAGTGGATCGAGGCGGAGGAGGAGAGTGATGCAGACTATGAGGCAGAGGCAGGTGCAGAGGACGAGGAGGAGGAGGACGAGGAGGAGGATGTGGAGGTGGAGGAGGAGGGGGGCCCCCTGGCATGGAGGGAGGCGGGCGGCCGCCACGGCTCGCATGGCTCCTCCGGCAATCTGCGCCGTACCTCCGGCGGTACCGCCCCCTCAGGTACAGTGGCGGCAGGGGCAGGCGTGGGCCCCGGCTGCGGCAGTGGCTGCAGCAGTGGGGAGTGTGGGGAGCGTGGTGGCGCGGTGCCCAGCGCCAGTGCTGCGCTGCTGCACTCGGCCTCGTGTGGGTCGTTCCGCAAGCGGTCCGCCACTGCGGCCGCGAGCTCTGATGCCGAGGGCTCCGATGGCGGCGGGGGCGACGCGATGTGCACGTGCTGCAAGGCGGCGCGCGCGACCACGGGGTCTGGCGGCCGCGGTGTGGACGGTGCCAAGCGCAAGTGAGTGGTGGGGCTGTGTGGGGAGTTTTGTCAGTAGGGGAGGTGGGGAGGCTGGGTATGTGTGGTGTGGTGGAGTGTGTTACGGTGGGCTTGGGCTTGGCGTGGACAGCGGGCTGGTCGGTGGGTACCGCACTGTACTGCCTACTGGCCCCCCTGCAGTCGGGAACGGATCGCACGGGCCAGATGCGCTGATGCAGATGTGCATGTGTAGTGCCTGCGCTGCTCATGCTGACGTCGTACTGCCTGCTGCCGTGCGCCAGGTACTGCGAGGCGTGCGCCACAATGGGCGGCGTCGACAACGCGGCGTTTGTGCGCTGCCTTGCGTGAGTGGTGCCGGCTGGCTGCGCGGCCTTCGCTTGCTTTGCCTGGTAGCCGAGTACATGCTGCTGTGCTGCTGCACGGGCACATGCAGCTGCGCCTGCAAACGTCGGGGGCCGCATCCTCTGCGCCCCTATACACAGGGCCCGTTTTCGCATCCCAGATCTGAGCGCACACAATCCTCTTAGTCTTGACCGCTCCAGGCAGGTGTGGAGACCTGTCATGACCAGCACTTGCTGCCCTCGTGCCCTGCGCCCGCAGCCCTGGCTGCCGCCGCACCATGCTGGCGGACACATTTGAGAACCACGTGCGGCAGGCCGGCAAGGCGCTGGGCTGCGTGCTGGGTGCGTGCGAGCACCTGGCGGACCGCCGCGGCCGGCGCTGTGGCAAGTGAGTGACGCGGCCCTGGGTGGAGGGCCCTGATGGGGATGTACGGTGTCACTGCCGTGCTGTGTGCTGTGCGTGGTACGCTGCGCCGTGAGGTGTACGGCGGCATAATCTGCTGGCCTGGGCTGAGCTGTGCTGAACTGTGTGTGCTGAGCTGTACACCCGCAGCGCGCCGCGATCCGCTGCCTGCCCACTTGCTCTCTGTCACCGCCAGCTCACTAGCCGTTTCTCAATCGCGTGTCGCTGCCGCCCTGCTGACTCGAGTGCTGCTGGCTGTGCTGTCTTGGGCCGCAGGTGCCAGACGCTGCGCGCGTGGTGCGACTACGCAGGGACGGGCGCCCACGAGCTGTGTGGGTGGTGCCGCGGGCAGTCGGAGCGGCGCCGGCTGTCGCGCCAAAGCGCGGCCGCCCGCAAGCGCGCAGCCGCCGCTGCAGCGTCCGCACACCGGCAGCAGGCCAAGGACAAGGTGCGCGCGGCGGCGCGCGGGGGGAGTGGGGGGAGCGGCGGCGCCGGCCTTGCTGCTGCGGCGGACGGCCCGTGTACAAGTGCTGGCCCAGACGTGCAAGTCAAGGAGGGGCTGACGGGTGCATCGGCCACAGCGGGTGCGGCCGGGCCCTCTGGGGCAGAGCCGCACGCGGGCGGTGCGAGTGCGGGTGCGAGTGGTGGCAGCAGCGGGGAGGGTGCGGCGGCTGCACGAGCGCGCTGGAGTGGGCAGGTCCAGCTGGGGGAGGGCCTGAGTGAGGGTGAGGGGGAGGCGGGGGAGCACACGGCAGGGCCTCCATGAAGGCGGTGGGCTGGGGCGGGGGGAGGGGAGCGGGGATGGGGGTGGGGGTGGGGGTGGTGGG
>BDCZ01000627.1:9868-29192 GCA_001662365.1 Chlamydomonas applanata
CCCGCGCCCCGGTGCGCCGCGACCGCCGGTTGAATGGCACCGCGTTCTTGATCTCCTGCACCCCCACCACCACCGGGCAGCCACCGCAGTACAACTATGCATAACACGGTGACTCACAGATATCACAGATATGCATGCGCACAGTGTCGCTTTGTGCGCGTGGGCACCTGAGATATCATAGTGGCACGTCGGTAGGCTGCATATGCAAGCACAGGGCTGCTCCTGACACCTCATAGTAGCATGTGTACGTGTCTATGCAGGACAGTCAGCCAGCCACCCACCACCACCTCCACCACAGCGGCAGGGATGCCACCAGCCGCCACACCAGGCAGCGGTCGTGCCGCTGAAGATGCCGCTGATGCTGCCGCTGCTGCTGCTGATGCCGCTGAAGATGTCGCTGATGCTGAAGATTCCGCTGCTGCTGAAGATGTCGCTGCTGCTGCCGTGCCCGCAGCACCTGCGCCGGGCGCACTGGCCGCCGGCAGCTGGTCTAGGGGCCGCACCGAGCCACGTGCCAGCAGCAGCCCCACGCTGGCCGCCCCACTCAACAGCTCCTGTGCCACTTGCTGGTTGGCTTCACTCACAACAGGCACCTGCTGCTGCAGCGGCAGCTGTACTGCATCCATTGACATGCCTGCAGCCTGCTGCACCACCTGCTGCAGCCCCGCCTGTACCGCCTCATGCTGTACCGTTCCATGCTGTATCGCCCCAGGCTGTAATGCCTCACTCTCCACGTGCATACTGCTGGCCTGCACGGTACCGCTTCGTACCTCGGATACGTCGTCCATGCTCCCCACCCCCTCACTCCTGTAGTCACTCATGCTTGCGTCCGTGAAGACCTCGCCCCCCTCCCCCCCCTGCTCGTCCCCATCATCCCCCCCACCGCTCTCCTCCCCTTCCCTACCGCTCCCCTCCGACTGCACGTCCGCGTCCCCTGCTGGAGGTACCACGCCATGCCCCCCGACCGCAACCTGCTGTGCCAACAGGCCACGCAGCGCGGCGCGCAGCTCCACATGGAGCGCACGCAGCTCTGGTGGGTCAATCCGCCCACCGACCCTCCCCGCCACTGACGCACCACCACCCGCAACCCCACCACTCTCCATTGCCGGCGCTCCCTGACGCCTGCTGCCGCCGCTGCCATTGCTAGCCTGCGCCGCCACGGCGCCTGCTGCCGCCCCCTCCCCCGCCACCACCTGGCCCCCGCCCCTGGGGCTCGCGGCGGTACAGCTCGCGGCGGTACAGCCGTACGCCTCTGCCGCGTCCTGTACTGCCAGCAGTACGGGGTCACACGTGGCCGGGTGCACTATGAGGGCGTCCGGGGAGGCCCCAATGTGGGGCAGGGCCCGTGCATCAAAGCCCCAGTGTGATGGCAGCTGCTGAGGTGTGACCATGAGTAGCCCTACCTCATGGAGCGCAGAGCCAGGGAAGAGCTGGGCCAGTGCATGGAGGGAGGCCGCCTCCTGGGACAGCCCCCAGTGCATGCGTACTGCCGTGAGGCCCATGCGTGACACATGCGTGCATGCGCGCAGCCGCTCTGAGTTTGCTGCTGCTGCCGCTGCTGCCGCTGCTGCTGTTGCTGCTGCTGGTGCCACTGCTGCAGCCGCTGCTGCCGGACCCCCTTCGGCTTGTGTACCTGAGCTGGTGGGCTGTGGCTGCGGCTGTGGCTGCGGCTGTGGCTGTGGCTGCGGCTGTGGCTGGCGTTGTGCAGCCACCGCTGAGAGTGCGCGGCTCGTAGCATTCAGCAGTGCTGGCAGGTGGGAGGGAGCTGCAGGTGCTGTGCCTGTCAGAGCTGGTGTGCTGCCAGCAGCCACAGGCTGGGGCAGGGGCATGCAGGATGGGTGGGGCGGCTGCCTCATGTGGTGATACGCGCGTATCAGCGCACCTGGCCCGGCCTGCAAGCAGACAAGACAGCCAGCTTGCATGCTGGCTTGCATGCTGGCTTGCATGCCTAGTAGTTGTAGTAAAGCACGCTAGCAAACAGAATGGTAAAACACATCGGTTCCACAGTGTGTGACAACCTTTAGATCGATGGATGGATGCCACGTCCCAGCAAGCCTCTCAAAGGCACAACATCGCATCGCCTTGCCGCGCCTCACCTCAAGTGCTAGAGCATCCTTGAGGCCACCTGTAGTCAGTACGCCACTGTGCAGCCCATGCCACAGCGGCGTGCCTTGGCGCACGAACCTGCAACCGTGCACGGCACATGAGGCATGACTGGTGCAGCAGCCGCATGCGCAGCATGCATGGTGTGCGCGCCTGACTGCATACACCATAGTCCCACCCCTCGTGGGTGGCGGTCCCTGCAACGGTCCCGCTCTCTCCCTCTCTACGCATGCATGGTGTGCGCTCCTGACTCCTGACTGCATACAGGCCACAGCGCAGTGCTTCCACTTACTGGAGCAGAGTAAGCAACAGCGATCCCATGGTGGCAAACCTAAACGCCCATGCGGTCATGGCACCCCACCTGCTCAGCACCGGTCCATGTGGAGGCAGCAGTGGCACATGCTGCTCCTCAGGCAGTCCCACAAAAGAGCTGCAGCTGGACCTCAACTCATCCATGTCCATGGAGCACCAAAACAAATTGGGCACGGTGCCAGGCTTGTGCTTGTCATCAGTCTGCGCGCTCCGTGCGTTACCGGAGCGTTTAGTTTTCTTGCCCATCACAAGTACTACGGGGATGCGCGAACGGTGTGGATGATGGGTTGGGTGCCGGCTGAAATGAATTGAATCATAGCTGATGCGCATGGCACTGCTTATTTCATCGCTGATTGAACGCTGCAGCCGCCTCAGAAAGCATGAAGTACAACTGTACCTCAAACAGTCAACCGCCTGTCTGCTCCTGTTTGCATCCAGCCTTTGCATCCATCGCCATTTGCAGTTGTTCACTGCCCGTGCATCTCACTGTGCAATGCCTGATGCGATGTATCGTCCGTTATTCTTTTTTATTCCGACTGCACCCACCGACCCTGCCGCCTCTGCATCTGTGCAGTACATTGTGATACGTTATTCATTATTTCAACTGCTGTTTCAACTGCACCGGTTCTGCCACCTTACGCCTCCCCCACACGCTCGGACCCCCTGCGCGCCCTCACACCACATGCAGAGGGCCCCGACCTCGCCTTGCCCCAGAGCACGCACCCCAGCACACTCAGCGACGCTGTCGCCCCCATCATCACAACCGTTCTTAACCACCCTGGCACCGGCCGCCGCCCCCGCTGTGCGCCGGCCGGCAGCCGCCCACGCCACCGCCCCTTGTCCAACATGGCTTCCACCACTTGTGCGATGGCTTCTGGTGAGGCCATGGCGCCAAGACCTGTGTCTCCACATGCAAGGCGTTTCGCCACTGGAGGCACTACCACCGCGCCGAGCCGGAGCAGCGCGTTCAGGTGTGTGCGGGTGAGGGGTGAGGCCCACATGAGAGTGTTCATTGCGGGGGCGACCTGTGGACGCACATGTTGAAATAGAGTTGAACAGTTAATTACAAGGGAACTGAACGGCGAACCTCAGTTACATGGTGAGGTACAGGTGTACAGCGCATGTGCGAGGTCTGGTGAGTGCGATAGGGTCACGTACGCTGTTTTCAGCTGTTTTCTCCCAGTATGCGCATGTATGCGTTGGCTGGGTGCGACTGCAGCACCAGGCCCAGGCGGCCTACATGCCGTGCCACCTGTTCCAAATGAGGTACATCAGCAGTGGTTGTTCACGATGATCGTGCTTCAGTCCCATGCTTCAGAACCGAGCCGAATGAGTGAGTGAGGAAAGATGGCTTACCACCAATGGGGCTGCTCCATAGTCCCATGCGCGTGCCACACATGTGACCAAGTTGTCACACATGCCGGATGACAGCTTGGCCAGGCTGTTGGCTGACAGCGGTGCGATCACCAGCACATCAGCCCACCTGCTCGCGTGGGTCACACGCACAGGAAAATGAGCCACAATTCATGTGACCTGCTCATGCGTGCACGCCACACAAAAAGAGCCACAACTCATGGCAACAGCAGGATGCCATAGCAACGCCGTCACATGGCGGCAGGCTCACTAGAGTGATGTTTGCTTTGCTTGCATGTGTGCATGCATGCCTCCAGCCAGCTAATAAAATAAGAATAAACTGCCAGCCAGCTGTTAAGATAATGTGTGTGCACCATGAACGCACCGCCGCAGCTCTATGTGCAGCACTGGGTCACCCAGGCCCCACCCACTGGACCACTCATCTGCATCCTGCACATGTGTGTGCATGTGTGACGGTTGGTTGCTCTGCACTGCATGCAAGCCCACCAGATCTGGGGCGATCTGGGGCGTGTGATTGCATGCATGCATGCATGCATGCATGCATGCACGCGTCTCATGGCACCTGCATGCCATGCCATGCCATGCCATGCCATGCCATGCCATGCCATGCCATGCCGTGCCATGTCATGCCTGCTGTATGGGCTGATGATGGGGGCGCATCTATATCGCGCAACTGAAAGCTGGTGCACAGCAGCGGACTGTCTAATGGATCGCACATCACCACACCTTGAGGAGAGCACAGCCTGGTGGCAGCTGTTGCTCATTGATGAAGTGCTGCGCTGTTGCGGTTGTCACAATTTTGACGTCTCCCAGGCGCCCCAGATGCTCACACAGGAGGGGCAGCTTGACAGCTGCAACACTGCCTGCGGCCATGCCATGCCTTGGTCCCATGAATTTTGTGCCTGTGTGGCCATGCGCCCACATGCGCCCACATGCGCCTATGCAGATATAGCTGGCAAGGAACTGCACCTGTGACTGCAAGCAAAATCCTGGGCCTGTCTGATGGCATGTCTCACTGCTGTGTGTGGGGGCACCTGGTACTCAGAGCCGTTCACATGGTCCCGGGTCCCACTCGTGGGTCACTGTTTGGTCCTAGGCCCTGGTTGTCAAGTCAATGCTCTGCATAATCACCCGCCGCGCACCGCAACACGCTTGTATGTATCTTCAACACCACGTTCAGCGCTCTCCAGCTCTACTACCCCTGCACACTGATGCGGTTGTGGCTGTGCGCAAATCATACACGACGCGTACGTTTACAATGCGACGCCATGAAAATGGGCTTTCGGAGACGGGACAGGCCTGTAGACGCAGCCAAAGCAGCCGGTGCTCCCCACAGATCAACAGCAGAAGAGGCTGAGGCTGCTGCTTCTGAGCAGCTGTTGTGTATGCGGTTGCGGTGCCTCGGGTGGTGGGGCCCATCGTCAGAAGGGCGTCAGAGGGACAGCCTTACTACGTTTGGAGAACAGCTACAGGCTCTGCTGCAGTGTTTCGCCTCGGCAGACCGCTGAAGGCCGCGGCACTGGCGCACAATCTTGCTCGTGGCACTTGTGCAAGCGTCTGGCAACGAGGCGCAGCGGTGAGGCGGACGCACTTGTGCTTTCTGGATCATGCCGTGCCAGCTGTTTGCGCGTTGGCTGTGGGGATCAAGCATGGACGCTTGCCCTGATCAATCCAACAGCTACAAAGCACGACAGGAGAGCTGCCGAACTGCAAAGCACGCTGCGCGCTCCGTATGCGTGTTTAGCGCCGCGTTGCACCCTGTACATGAAGCTCACAATGCCGCGCAACTGGTGTGTTCCCGCTTCTGCAGGCCGCTTGCGCAGCCCTGCGGGCCCTCAGCACAGGCCACAGCAGCATTCTGGGCAGCAGCCAAGCCTTCAGCAGTTCCTAGTGCATGTGACTGCAGCCTGAGTGCACCCGATCGCCTCGGCACTGTCAGCAGATGGACTGGTCAGCATGGATCCTGATGGCGGCCAGGATATGCAGCTGGGGTGCTTGGAGCATCAAGTGCGTGCACACTACACCTTAATGCCTCTGTCATCTGTGCACTCATGATCACCTGGGTTCCTATGTTGCTGCAGTGGAATGACGCATGTTGGAACTGCATGGTGAAAGTGTCTCTTTGCCTTCACTGCTGTCTTGAAGATGTGCACCAACAGTGATCTGCACCTTTTACGCTGCTGCAGCCTGGAGATGTTTGAGAGAAGAACTTTATTTGGCTGTACCACCAAGCTGCTTAAGTCTGCTGTGCTGACGTCAGCACCTGCACCTGCGATGCTCCAAGTGCGACTGCGATCGTACTGCTCTGTACGCATCCTGCTGCAACCGCCTGCACAGCTGTGTGTACTGCTTGCCTGTGTGCCCCGCAGCATGTAAATTGCATTTGTTGGTTCGTAGAAACTCACTTTTACACACACACATGGAACGCATATGTTGCAGCCGCCGCCGAACACCAAGTGGCCAGTCTGGCATCAATAAGGTAAATGGACCTGGTGTGCGCACACGGGACGCAACGCTTCACACGACATCACACCCAAACAGCAGCAACAGGTAAGCATACGCGTCTGCATGGCTAACACGCATTGTACACCCTGGTAGCTCCTGAAAACTTGGGAAGGCTACACACATGCGCACAGCAAAGAATGCAAAGCGCCTCGAGTAGCTGCCTACAAGCACATGTCTGCGCACAAGCCATACCACACGCCATCATGGCCCGGCCAGTTGTATTCATATATCAGCTTCCAGGTAGCCCCTTGCATGGACTGATCCATGCACCTTGGGGGGAGAGGGGGCACACACGACACCCGGGCACATGCCTGTGATATCAAGATTCCTGCCTTTCCTGGTTGCCTGCCTAACCGTGCCCTACCGCTCTAGCTCCCCTGCCATGCAATCTGATGTCTCAACGCCGGACACTCTACTGCAGTCAGGGTCGTGTATGTAATCGTCAGGTCAACCAAAGCAGTGTTGGACAGTGCACCATACACGCACCAACGCGCATGCCGTGTACCGCCGCGTACTGTACAGGTGTCCCAGGCTGTCAGAGTTGATCAACCCTACATGCACTCATGCGGCCTGGCTGCATGAGGCGAGGCAGCATGGTCGCCTAGGAGGAGCTTGCCGCAGCTACTTATTGCTGGAAGCCTCTGGTGGCGCCACCCAGGTGGGTTGGTTGCAGGGGTGGGAGGGAGCCTGGGCCGCGTGAGCTGACATGGCGTCAACTCGACCACCCTGGGGCCGGCGAGGCGGTGAACCCTGCCGTGTCATGGAACGAATTGAACTCTGCCTGCACCGCTGATAACCCGCTGGCATTCAGGTTCACAGCCTCAGCAGCTGCAGCTGCGTAGTCTGCGTCCTGTGTGTACGTGTTGGGGTCATCATGGAAGCCCTCTGCCTGGTTTGCTGCGAATGGGAACCCAGCTGCAGCCGACAGCGCCCCTAACCCTGCTGCCCCCAACGCCAACTGCGCCTGCTTCAGGTTCATGCCAATCTTCCCGCCGGCGCCCTGCATGGACCCGTTCAGGTGCGGCTGCGATGCTGCAAAGTTGGCTGCTGTGAGGTTGTAGAGTGCCTGCGCGTTGGTGCCGAACACCCCTGCGCCCCCACCGTTCTGGAGGCCAGCTGTGTTGTAGAGGTCGTAGCCTGTAGGCATCGCCATCTTCCCCCCAAAATTGGCGCCATACCCACGAGGTGGTGCCATCCCCCCTGGGAATGGCAGGTTGCTGGGTGGCATGCCCCCATTGAACCCCCGAGGACCCCGTGGGCTGGGCCCTGGTGGCGGCCCGCCCATTGCGCCGGGGCCCATGTTGTACGCGCCCCGTGGCCCATACCCCCGGAAGCCGCTGCCATACGGCGGCGGCTGCATGCCATAGCCAGGGCCGTACCCCCCACCGCCGCCACCGCCGCCTCGCCCACCACCACCACCAAACCCGCCACGTGGTGCCTCAAAGTAAGGCATACCCCCCCGCCCTGGTGGCGCACTGGGCATCTGATCCCGGGGCACAGCTGGCTTGATCTCAATCTGCTTGTCAAGGATAACCTGCACAGTGCCGTGTGGAGGGAGCAGGGGCCATGCACAGGGGTTAGGTCTGGCAGGCGTGCACATGACTGCTGAGCGCATGTGTACAGTTAGTTGTCCAGGGGATCCAGGGGCCAGTGCGTCCAAAGGTTTGCGACCAGGCCCATGTGCATCTAGACCCAAGCTGCTGTGCTGCCTGGTCTGTGTGCTCGCTCGCACCTGCATCTGCCCGCGTCCAAAGACCTTGTCCACGCTCTCCTCTGCTGCAAAGGTCACAAACCCAAAGCCACGAGGCCGCTTGTTGTCGTGGTCGTACATGACCACGGCATCCTCAACGGTGCCGAACTGCTCGAAGTGCTGGCGCAGCAGCTTGTCGTCCACAGTTGGGGCGAGGCCCCCCACGAAAATTTTCTTCGTACGGACATTGCTGCCCTCGTTGCTGCTGGGAGGGCTACTGCTGCCTTGCTCCTCCTTGGGCACGGCCTTCTTGCATTCCACCTGCACGCGCAAGGGGGCACGAGCGCTGGGTGTGCTGGCTTGCAGACACATACCTTAGGTACTTAGTAGGTGGGCGGGTCACCCCCATGCCCACGCAAGCCCCGGACGCTGCCTCACCTCTCGCCGGTCTATCGTGTGCTTGGTGGCGACCACCTTGTCCGCCACCTCGCTGCTCTCGAATACTACAAACCCAAAGCCTCGGGGCCTGCCATTGTTCCTATTATAGCTCACGAACGCCTCCCTAACCACGCCAAAGTTCTCAAAATACGCCCTTAGGCGCTCGCTGGACGTCTCCCAGCTGAGGCCTCCGCCTGCACGCAAAAAATTATGTATCAGGGTGTCAGGTCCTGTGGGCTGCCTCCTGCCAAGCTGAGTTGCGGCATGCGCTACTTGAGACTCACAGAAAACTTTGCACGCCTGCTTGTCCCCCATCGGTGTGCCTGGCCTGTACTTTGCTTAGTGTGGGCTTGGGCTCATGGGCGGGATTTGAATGTTTGCATGTGGGGCATGTCAAAGTCTGCGCAAGACTTGTTGGTATGTGCCAATGTGTACCAGACGCTCGGGTCGGTTGGCTCGAGTGACTCCGCAGGACTCTGCTTGGGCAACTGGGCACTCACTTTCACTCCGCCCCCTGGACCCGCCCCCTCATTGCCTATATATTACACCCGCTGTTTGTGCGCCGTGCATGTGTTTGATTATGCCTAGAATGCGCCTACCGGGTCGGGCCGGGGGCTGGGGGTCGGGGTGGGGCAAGGGACCCTGAAATCTGCGCCCATCACGCCAACCGGTGCCTGAGGCTACCCAGGCCTCCTGCGCGGCTCATGACTGTGCGGCGCCTTCTCGTTACGATCCTCACCCGGGCCTCATAGGCACCTGGGTTTTTGCGCTGCAGCGCGCTGCGTGCTGGTAGACCTGCTGCTGAGTACGCATGCAAGCGGCTTGCGCGATTTCATGGGGAACATGTCGCTTGAGTCAGGACACGAAGTTGAGACCTTCTTTGGTGCAGGAACCGCTGAACCCCGCTGGCATCAAGAGACGTGAACTGCGCGTACATTTTCTCTTTACACGCTGGGTCTGATCTCTTTGTACTGTAAGCTGGGCCCTGCATGTTGCCAGAAACACCCCACATGCGGAGCTGATGCCACTGTATACACGGCAGCGTGAACAGAATGAAATGATGCTACAGCTACAGCTACACCACATTGGTCTATCGTCTAACACTGCCTTCGCCAACAGCCCAATGCGGTCGGCCTTTACTTGAGAGGCCTTTGAGCTGTCATGCCCCTCGCACGCTGGCCGCGGCGCTGCACTGCGCGCTGCAGTGCCAGCGGGAGCCGCACCTGCACCACCCGCTTGGCAGGCAGCCGCAAGCTGCGCGCGCTCGCCTGCGCGTCAACCTGCAGCCGCTCCCGCAGCCGCTGCCACGCCCACATGAGGTTCACCTGCGTAATATGTGGAGCGGGGGCCACGGAGCAGTGGGGTGCGTTTGCTAGCTGAGGCAGGGGCAGGTGCACCCGCAGCAGGTGTTCGCGCGGTGCCAGCACTGGGTATGCCCGCATGCACAGTTATGCCCGCATGCACAGTACGAGTGCATGGGTCAGGCCATGGGCGCAGAGCTGCAGACGACCACCCCAAGAGCTGCAGACTACCGAACGAGACGACAGCGGTGCACAATGTACTACTGCCAGCAGCCCAACTGTTGCATGAGCGCACACAACACAGCACAGCGGACGCGCCTTGTCGGTGGTGTCGCCGCCCGCCCCCTGCTGCGCCACGGCTGCGGCAAACGCGCGCAGCCAGCTGCGGCTCAGCCGCGGCCCCAGCAGCGCACAGCCGATGGCGATCAGCGTGAGGTCGTGCTGGTTGCAGCTGGCCAGCTCAGGCTGAGCTACGCGCACGGCGAGCTCAGTCCATGAACCGGGGGGGTTCTTGCGCAGCGTGGCTAGGCCCCACAGCATGCGAGCAATCGCCCGGCCATCGATTCCGGGCCAGGCCCCCCCGCGCGGCCAGCGGCCGCTGCGGGGCGGAATTTGGTTCGCGGCGCGCTTCACAGCGCGGTACACAGCGCGGTTCACGGCCGAGCTCGCGGCGCTGCGGCCGCGGCGCTGGTGCGTGCTGTGCGTGCGCATGTGCATGCGCAGCAGGTGTGTGCGGGTGGCGCGGAAGAAGGGGATGAACCAGGGGGCGGGTGGGCGGTAGCCGAGGGCAGCCAGCGCGTACACGGTGGTGGAGAGGGCGTACGGGGACGCGCTGCACGTGGGGCAGCGCGTCACACAACACAAGGGGGTGTTGGGCGGCACATAGGAGGTGTTGACAGGAGGTGTTGGGCGGTACGCAGTGGGTGTTGGGGGGTGTTGGGCGGGATGCAGGGGGTGTTGGGTGGAACACAGGAGGAGCCAGACAACAGGAGGCGTGGGGCCTGATGCTGAACCATACTCCATACACCCTACACTCCACATACTCCAAAACCCTAAATACACTCCACATCCCATACTCCACAAACCCTAAACCCTAAAACCCTAAACCCTAAAATCCCTAACCCTAAAATGGAGTATGGTTCAGCATCAGCCCACACGCCTCCTGGTGTCTGGCTCTTGGTGGATGCAAGGGTTTTGGTACATCGCGTCCTTCGGAGGACCTTTGGGTTTGAGAGAGGGTGTGTGGCAGCATACAACGAGGGGCCTCCGGCACGCGTAAATGAGCGTGCCAGCTCAAGTGTTCCGTGTGCCAGCCTCGCAACCCAGCGCTCCAGGCCCCCCAGGCCCCATCCCCTACTTACTATCCACAGCCCCAGCCACAGCTCCAGCCCTTGAAGCCCCAGCCCCTAGCTCCTGTTCCCAGTCCCAGCCCCTGTTACCAGCCCCAGCCCCAGCCCCAGCCCCAGCCAACAGACACCGACCCAACGGTAAGCAGCAGCGGCTCACCTGGCCATGCCTGCCTCTGCGCGCACCACCAGCGCCGCGATGAAGTGCTCCGACGGCCGGTAGCCCAGCTTGGCCAGACCCCACAGCACACGGGCCACGCTCTCAGGGCCTGCAGCAGGAGTGACAGCGCCAACGGCACAGCACCGGGATTAGTGGATGGTGTGGTGGTGGTGATGTGGGGTGGGGGTGGGGGTAGTGGGGGTGGGGCATGGGGTTGGTGATGTGGGGAGTGCGTATCTGATGAACGATATAGATGGCTGCAGCCAATGTGCCATGCTTGCATGCAAAGTGCATGGCATCGTGGGTAGCACAAATACGTATAGGGGGAAGGTGGCAGGTCTTTTCTAGGTCAATGCGGGGAATCCAGGTCTTCCCGAGGTCTTCGCTGGGTTTTGAAGTCTTTCGGGGCTTTTCGGGCTTTTCGGGCAACAGTTGCGACCGGCAACTACATCGGCAAACAGTAACAAGGGTTCGTGCCGCCACCCACCGAGGCGTGCCAGGCCCCTGGCCAGCTCGCTGCACATGAGCTCCAGCAGGGGGGCTGCCGGCCGCCACTCCTGTGCCCCTGACAGCCGGGCCAGGCCCCACAGGAGGTCAGCCAGTGCGGGCGGGGGCAGCGCACGTGCCTGCACATGGCAGCCATGTACAGCCACACAGGTAGTCAGGTACATCATGCTTGGGTTCAGTTCACTTGGGTGTATCTGGTTGGGGGCTGTTGCCAGGGTATAGCGAGAGGGTATAGGATAACTCTGCATGCAGCCCCCATGTGTCCGCATACGGCCCCTCGGCACATGGTGTTCATGTGTGAACAAACAGCTGGTGGCGACATGGTACGCCGGCGGAAGAAACCAAGGTGCCAACGGTACTGCTTGATGACAATGAACAGCAAACCAACAATGAGCAGCCAGCTGCAGCACGAACATGCCCCCCGGCCCCCAATCCCCCCCACCCCGCCCCCCCACCCGCACGGTCTGTTCAGATCAACCGCCTTTGTCAACCCTGCCTCGTGGCAGGCGTCTACGCGCCATCGGCATGTTGGGCGCACGATGTAACCACCCAAAACAAAGCACATCACAAGCACAAACAAGCACATCACAAGCACAAAACAAGCACATCACAAGCACAAAACAAGCACATAACAAGCACATAACAAGCACAAAACAAGCACATAACAAGCACATCACAAGCACAAAACACACGCCACGCACTTTGAGCTGCCGCTCCGCCTGCGCCAGCACCACAGACGCAGCCGGGCCGTGCAGCACCGCCCCCATCCGCGCGAGCGCCCACACGCACCGCCCCAGCGCCGCGCCCTGCTGCTGCGGCAGCGTCCGCACCAGCACCGCTGTCAGCTGCGCAACCACCGGGCGGGGGGGTACTACACCCATCGTGCTGAATGCCCAAGCGACCTCCACCAGCTGTGCAGGCGTGAAGGCAGCTGCTGCCGTTGCCCCTGACTGCATCCCCTGTGTTGCCCCGTGTGGCCCCCTGGTTACCTCATCAGGAGCCCCTGCCATTGCCCCCTGTGCCCAACTGATCCCCTGCGCTCCCCTGGTTGCCTGTTCAGGAGCCCCTGCCATGTACTGCTGAATCAGCAACAGGGACGCCTCCATGGCCGGCAGTAGCGCGCGGTACAGTGCGACCCTCAGCGGCCTGTGTGGCCGCAGCTGCTTCAACGCCAGCATCTTCAGGCACGCCAGTAGCTGGCTGGGTGGCGGGCCGGCCTGTATGCCTGCCATCAAGGCAACCATGAGGGGGGTGGGCAGCCGGCCTTGGCGGCCACGCTGTGCCCCACCCCCACCCCCTCTCCCTCTCCCTCTCCCTCCCCCACCCGAACACGCACTCCCAACCCCATCCGCACCCGCCTCAGCACTCTGTGCGGGCTGGTCCAGCACAGCGCTGCACGCAGCTAGCAGGTCAGGGAAGGAGATGGGGGCGAGGGGGGTGGCCCGTTGGGCTACCGCAGGCCCACTACCACCACCACCGCCACTGGTGCTGCCACTGGCGCTGCTACTGCCACTGCCACTGCCGCTGCTGCTGCCGCTGCCTTTGCCGCTGCTACTGCTGCTGCTGCTGCCTTTGCCGCTGCTGCTGCTGCCTTTGCCGCTGCTGCTGCTACTGCCGCCGCTACTGCCGCTGCGCCCCTCCGTCTGACTGAGCCGCTGCAGCAGCGCGGCCTGCAGCTGTGTGCGCACCTGGCCCAGGTGCCGGCGAGCAGCCGGCGCCCCCTGCCCCCAGTGCGCCAGCACCGTGGAGGCCGCCCACAGGCAGCAGCTCAGCTGGCTTGCAGAGAGCAGCTGCGCGGAAGCTGCTGCGATGAGGAGGGCCGAGACACCCGGCAACCAGGGCAGCTCCAGGGGTGGGGAGTTTGCACCAGCGGCCACCCACTGGGGCATGCGGCGTGTGAGCTCGATGAGTCGGGCAGCCGCCCACAGCAGCCCCACTGCCTGCTCCACAGGTGCTGTGGACCAGCCGCGTCCGGGCTGTACTGCTGCGGCCGCGTCCAGCTGGCGGTACAGCTGCTGCAGCCATGCAGGGGAGGGCGGGGCCAGGCGCATGGCCGCCATTGCCCATAGCAGCCGCAGGGACTCCTCCAGGGACAGGTCCCAGCTGCTGCTGCTGGGCCCTGCCTGTACTGCTCCTGCTCCTGCATGTACTGCCTGCACTGCTCCTGTTGCTTGTACCGCCTGTACTGATGCTGTTGCTTGTGCTGCTGCACCTGCTGCTCCTGTTGTTGCTCCTGCTTGTACTGCTGCTCCAGCCTGTACTGCTGTTCCCGCCTGTACTGCTGCTCCAGCCTGTACTGCTGTTCCCGCCTGTACTGCTGCTCCTGCAGCTGGCGATGGAGGGCCAGCAGTGGCCGCCGGCCATGCAGCCAGCACCGCGCACACCTGTGACTGCAACCGCTGCGGCGGCTGCAGCCGCATGCGCGCAAGCACGTGCAGCAGCTGCACCACCTGAGGCCGGGACATGGCCCCCAGCAGCCGGCTGGCTGCAGCCCATAGCGTCGCATGGAAGCGGCTGAGGGACGCGGCCGCATGGGCACTGGGCGCTACTGCCACCTCAGCCCCAGATGGCCCCTGGTGGCCTGATGGTGCATGGGGCCATGGCTCAGGGACATCACCCCCCAGCCCCTGTGATTTTGAGCCTGAGCTGGCCTTGAAGGGCAGGGGCCAGTCCACAAGGGTGCCCAAGATGTCCAGCAGCTGAGCTGGCTGGGTTTCGGCTTGCAGCACAGGCAGCAGGGCGTCAAGCATGCTGCAGGCCTGCGCAGGTGTCAGCGGCAGCTGCTGGCTGACCAGGGGAGTGACTCCAGTGATCCTCGGACCCGCCTGTGACGATGTGTGCCGTACCGCACTGTACCGCGCTGTACCGCGCTGTACCGCACCGTACTGCACCGTACCGCGCTGTACCGCGGCTGCCATGCCGTGCGCGCTGGTGGCGATCAGGGCCTGCACGGCTGCCGCCAGCTCAGCGTCATCTGCCGTGGTTCCGGAGGCAGTGGGCGTCGTGGTTTCGGAGGCGGTCGTGGGCGGCGGGGCGGCCTTCCAACTGCCCTCCCCCAGTTGGGTGGCCATGTGCTGCAGGGCCTGCAGCAGCTCGTGCCATGCCTCAGGGGGGCAGTGTGAGGAGGGGATGACTCCAGGGGAGGAGCGTGATGAGGAGTGAGAGGAGGGGAGCTTTTGCCTGTAGGCGGCGGCTTTGGGGCTGCTGGCTGCTGCCTCTGCATCAGCTGCATGCGCCAGGCTGGCCCGCATGGCCTGGAGCAGGGTGACTGTGGGAGGCAGCTGCATCACAGCATGCGCGTGCAGCAGCTGCAGCGCGGTGGCGGGCACTCGCGGCCCGCTGATCGAGCGCAGCGCAGCAGGCGCATGCTGCTGCAGCCGCTTCTGCAGGCCGGGGTCGGGGGCTGGGACGAGCGCGCGCCCCTGCACAGCCAGCGGCAGCTGCTGTGCAGCTGCTGTGGGTGCGCGTAACTGCCGCGCCAGCATCGCGGAGGGGCTGGGGGTTGCTGGCATGTGGAAGAAGAGGGTCGCTGGCGGCTGGTAGGGCTCGACTGGCTGGCCTTCCAGATGCAAAGCTTGGCTGACTCCACTGGCTGCACTGGCTGCCCGCATGGGTCGCAGGAGCCCGGGCCGTGTGTGCCCATCCACTCCTCCTCCCAGCCCACGCTGCTCCTCCTCCTGCTGCTGCGCGTACTGCTGTGTGTACTGCTGCCCCATGTACTGCCCCGTGTACTGCCCCATGTACTGCTGCTGCCGCGCGTACTGCTGTTGCCGCGTGTACTGCTGCTGCCGCGTGTACGGCTGCTGCGAGCGCGCGGCGGCTTGCCGGCTGTGCTGTGCCGCCGCCGCTGCCGCCACAGCCGCCTGCACGCCCGTGCGCAGGTCGCTCACGGCGCCCACCAGCGCCACGCACGCCGCACCCACCTGCGCAGCCGCCCCCTGCCGCAGCCTTTTCGACCTGCCTGCGGCAGCCTTTTTACCAGCGGCTGCTCTGCGGTCCGCGCCCGGTGGCATGGCCGGCCCCACCTGGGCAAGCAGCTGCGCAGCATGTGCCTCCACAGGTGCCAGCAGCTTGTTCCCCAGCTGCAGCTGTGCCTGCAGCTGCTGCTGCAGTGCTGGCGGCAGTACGCCCCCGCCCTGCCCCTGGCTGCATGCCGCCTGCACGTGCGCATGCAGCAGCAGCACGTGCGACGCGCTCGCCAACAGCCCAGTCAAGCTGCTGAGCCTGCGGAGTCTGTTGAGCTTGCTGAGCTCTTTCCCCATGGCAACACCATTGCCATTGCCATTGCCCACATCAGCCGGCAGCTGTACCGCCAGCTGTACTGCCAGCTCAGGTGCTACTGCCAGGCCCTCCACCTCTAGGGGCAGTAGCTGGTCCTGGGCAGTAGTGGGGGAGGGTGCGGAGGGGGGTGCCGCTACTGCCGCTGCTGCCCCTACTGCTTGTACTGCCAATACTGTTGTACCGGCTGGCTGCTGGGCTGACATGTGGAGGGGGAGGGCTTTTGCCAGCGCGCGCACAAAGGTGGCACAGGCAAATGCCAGGCTGTGTTGGGGGGCGTGCTGGGTCTGCCCCCCTTGCCCATATGCCATGGCTGGACCTTGGCGGCTGGTGGCTGTGCGGTACAAGGCGGGGGTGTACTGCTGCGTACTGGGTGCTACTGCCATGATCCGGTGTACCCCGTGAAGGAGGAGTGAGAGGTGGGGTGTGTCCAGGTTCTTGAGCTTGGCACTGCGTGTGTCCGGAGTATAGGGATACAGGGGTGATGGGGTGCAAGGGTGAATGGGTGCAGGAAGGGGCAGCGGTAGGCCAGTCGGCCACCCACAGCAGCCGCTAAACGGCTTGCATGCCACGGAGCATTGGCTGATTGGCATGGTGCATGGTGCACGTCCCACGTTGGGATGCAGGGGTACGATGGCACGGCATGTAAACAAACTGTACGCAACTACTAACAACTGCAGCAAGCCCAAGGGCATCATTGGCAGGGGAGTATGCTCGTCACTTTATTGTTTGGCTAAATCTTCGACCGACACCACAATCGCAGCGCACCTGGCCGCGCGCAGAAACGTGGCAGCCCACCGCCCATCACCACCACCCGCCAGCCCTGCGCTCCATCCCAACGCAGCCAGGCTGGCTGCCAGCACCGCATGGTCGCGCGCGCTCATGGCCGCCACGCCATGCAGTGCATGCTCAGCCGCCTCGTCCACCACCCCCTGGATCAGCCAGGCCGCCTGCCCCTCTGGCCAGCCCCCCTGCCCTTCTTGCCGACCTCCTTGACCCTCGTGCCGCCCCCCCTGCCCCTCTTCCTGCCCCTGCCCTTCTTGCCGCGCCCCTTGACCCTCTGGCCAGTCCCCCTGCCCTTGTTCCCGCCCCCCCTGAAGCGAGAGAGGACCGCTGCCATCCACCCTCTTCGATTCCGCCTCTTGCCCCTGCCCTTGCAGCACCCCGTCCATGCCCACATGCAACCGCAGGGCCGCCAGTGACCACAGCAGGGTGACCGCCATGTGGGGTGACGTGTCACGGATGCGCGCCATGCAGCAGCGCAGCAGCGCCCACGAGAATCCCTCCCCCAGCACCCCCTCCACTGCTGGTGCCTGGATTGGCACTGCCGCTGCCTGGATTGGCACTGCCGCTGCCTGGATTGGCACTGCCGCTGCCTGGATTGGCACTGCCACTGCCTGGATTGGCACTGCCGCTGCCGCCTGATTTGGCACCGCTGCCGCCTGGATTGGCACTGCTGCCGCCTGATTTGGCACTTGCGGCGAAAATCCTGATGCCCCTGGAACCCCAGCCCCAGGCCCAGACTCAGCCCCAGGGTCTGATGGCCCTGCAGCCCCGGCCGCTGATGCCTCAGAAGCATCAGCGGGCCGCAGGGTCAGGGGGAGCAGTGGGGGCAGCGTTGGGGCGATCCGGGCCAGCGCCCACGTGAGTGTGACCAGTGATGCACCGCTCAGCTCACCCAGGGCTGGTTCCAGAGCAGCCAGCGCAGCACGCAGCCACACAGCGTGTGCACGCTGGAGAGCTCCAGGTGGTGCGCCATGGCGGTACGCCCCATCCAGCAGTACACCTGTACTGCTGCTGCGGCGGCTACTGCCGCTGCTGCGGCCGTGCAGCACGGCCAGCGCCCACACCGCCTGCACCAGCTTCACAGCGGGCACAGGGGCCCCCCTGCTACTGCCGTCACTACTGCCGTCGCTACTGCCGCTGCTGCTACTGTCGCAGCTACTGCCGCTACTGCTGCTACTGCCGGCAGCACCATGGCCAGCCCCCTCGCTGCTGCCGCTGCTGCTGCCATCGTGCGGTTGAGCGCTGTCGGAAGCCACAGCCGCTGGTGCCCCTGTGTTGGGTGCCTCCCTGTTGGGTGCCGCTGAGCTGCCCAGGCCTGCTGCAGCAGCCCTCAGCCACGCCGACCCCGGGTGCCACCCCCGCAGTGCAAAGGCCCAAAGGAGGTCCGCACCCCCACCTGGCAGCGGCCGTCCCGCCCGTACCGCCTTGCGCGATACATTAGCCACCGCCTGTACCAGAGCCAGACTGGGTTTGGCCCCCAGGTGCGTCAGGGACACCAGCACCCCCCCACACACCGCGGCGTGCTGCCAGCCGCTGCCGGGTTCGGTGGCTAGGGCCAGGGCACGTGCTTCTGCGGCTCCTAGCCAAGCGGCCGGCGGCGCGGGCGCCCCCGCCGCCACCAGCCGGGACACCCCAAACACCAGGGACTGCATCAGCGGTGGTGGCAGCACGGCCAGGCTGAAGGATCCCATGCTTGCGGGGGGACGGACCTCACCCCCCTGCCAGCTGCCGTGTGCGGCTACGCCGTTGCTGCCCTCGGCCGCTGCACCGCCCACGCCGCCCCCTGCCGCTGCTGCGCCCGTCGTGCCGCCCAGCGCTGATCTGTTGCTGCTGCTGCTGCTGCCCCCGGCCGCAGCACTGGCAGCCACTGCATCATCATGGCTGACAGTGCCATGGCCCACAGGCTCCCCACTGCCCTCCTGTACTGCTGCTGGGCATGTGCACGCGTACAGCTCCAGCACCCACCGTGGCGGTACACGTATTGGCGGTACAAGTGCCCCCGGCACACGCACCGCCGCCCCTGCCAGCGCCACCACCAGGCCCACAGCCGCCGCATGGGGCAGTACAGCGGGTGCCCCGAGGTACGGCAGTACAGCCCACAACGCGTCCCGCACCCACCCGTCTCGCTCGCGCACCAGAAGCTGCTGTGACGGTTGCTGCTCCGACGGCGGCTGCTGTGACGGTTGCTGTTGCGTCAGTGCCGGCTGCAGCTGCAGCTGCTGCTGCTGCTGCTGTGCTGGATGCTCGGCCGCTGGCTGTGTTGGCTGTGGTGCTTGGCGCTGTGGCCGCTGCGGTTGAGGCAGCTGTGGCTGTAGCAGCTGCCGCGGATTCGATGGGGGTGCAGGCAGCTGGTCTGGTGGGGATGAAGGCAGCTGGCCAGTGCGGCCATGGGAACCACACAGCGGCCCGACCTCTCCTCCTCCTCCTCCTCCTCCTGCTTGTCCTGCTTCTCCTGTTTCTCCTCCTCCTCCTTCTCCTCCTCCTCCTGCTCCTCCTGCTTGTCCTGCTTCTCCTCTTCCTCCTC
>BDCZ01000628.1:13255-31978 GCA_001662365.1 Chlamydomonas applanata
CCCCTTCACTCCTCTTCTTGTTCCTGTGCTTTCCGGCCTTCCTCCCCACCTCATCACTCTGACCCCGCTATCTCATCATCCCCAGCATGACATCTGAGAACTGATCTCCGGTGTTTCCAGTACACGCGGAAGTAAGCACTGATCCGTACTATCAGATCAGAAAACTGATCCCCAGCATCAGATCTAAGAGCTGACCCCCTCGGTGCCTCACCGTGTGAAATCCTTGGCCAGCCAGTCCATCTCCTCCAGCACATGGTCCCAGTGCACTTTGTTGCGTTTGGGCTCCTGGGCAGCAGGGATCGCCCCCCGTGCGCGCTCCTTACGGATTGCCTTGGCTCGCGCGAAGACCCACGCTTCATACTCCTCCCGATCCTCAGGATCTATGCCCTCGGCAGCGGCCAGAGCTGTGACGATCTGGTGGGGGGTGGCCACAGGGACCTTTGTGTGCTGTGGGGCAGCGGAGCTGCCACCGCCACCTTCACTGTCCCCGGTGCCCCGGCCGGCACCACCCCGGCCACGCCCACGGCCCCGCCCCCGCCCACGGCCCCGCCCTCGGCCGGGACCACCGCGGCCAGACCCCCCTGCCTCCTGCTCCTCCTCCCCACCAACCTGCCCCCTCTCCTCGCCCTCCTCCTCGCCACCGTCAGCGGTTTCACCGCCCTCGCCCTCCTCCTCCTCCTCCTCCTCCTCCTCGCCCCCCTGTGCCTCCTCCCCAGCGCCGGAGGCCTCAGCAGCAGTGCCCTCAGCGCTCTCCTCCTCCCCCTCCTCCTCCTCCCCGGTCCCTGCTGCCTCCTCTCCCTCCTCATCATCCTCCTCTGCATCAGAGCCTGGCTCTGAGGCATCAGACACCTCATCATCAGCCACCTCCTCCTCATCCTCCCCCTCACTAGGCAGGCCCTGCTCAAACTCGTCCTCTTCCTCCTCAGAGACCTTCCTTGCAGCTGCTCGCCCACGTGTCGTGCGAGCCGTGGGCTTGGGCGCTGCGCCCCCGCCACCCCCGCGCTTGCCCGGTGTACCCGGCATGCCACCGCGATGCCCCTCTGGTGGTTGCTGTCGTGCTGCCCTGCTGGCGGACACCTGCTAGGGGCTGCTCAGCAGCTGGGGTGTGCACCCTCCATGCCTGCATGCGGCGCGTGGCGGAGTCATGGTCTTGGCATGCTGGGTGCCATGCAAGGATGCCCATGCACAGATCAGGACGCAGATCGCTGCACACGCTTGCCGCAATAGCTTGTGGAAGCCTCGAGCATGGCCGGATGCTTCACGCTATGCATCGTGCACGCCATCTGAACCACGCCCAGAACCCTTCAAGCAGGTTGGATGCCCCATGACGAGAGCAGTCCGAACGACCAAAGGTGGCTGGGACGACAGCATACCTACTCATGAAACATGAAGACACATGTTGAGCTATGCAGACGCACTTGGGCCGCAAGCCCCACACTCACCTGCACACCGTCTGGAACTTGGCTTTATGAATGTCGTGTGACTGTATCTGCGGCTCTACAGGAGCGGCTGGAACACGCTCGCAGGCCTGCAGGTCCTTTGCTCACCTAAACCTACAAAGCAGCAGCGATATCTACCATGCGACTAGATCTGCGCTTGGGCTGCGACATCAAAGCTTTCATCATCATCATGCAAATACCCTAAAACCCTCGGCCGCAAAACGCTGCCGACTTGTTGCATTCTGGCATAAGAGATCATGTTTCCGCAGTTGATGCTTGAAACTAGGGGGCCGGGCGCCAACATAGTCAGTCGGCCCTCCTCGGAAGTGGAGTCGATGCTTGCATCTCACGGCATGTCGCCTCCTGCCCCTCCCCAAGTATCCACGCCAGCCAATACGAACAGCATGACTGCATCAAACAATAAGTCGCGCAAGTATGGCAGCCGCTTTGCATCAGGCTTTTCTTCCTTTCTGCAGTCTGGTGAACTCGCAGATGTAACAGTCGTCGCTAATGGCAAGGAGTACAGGGCGCATGGCTTGATACTGGCGTTTCACAGCGAGTTCTTTCGTCGCGCTCTCAACGCGGAGTTTAAAGAAAAGGAGTCCAAGACTATACAGCTACTTTTTGATGATCCAGCAGGTGATGCACGGGGGGCAGCGTGATGCAGGTCGCAGGGCTGGATTCATCGCAGATCATCATGGATTTCGAGGCTGGCTTGCGCGCTCCATGCACTGGTGTTGCACGAGCATGCATGACAAACACCCATTGACCTGCCGCACCATGCACACAGCCTAACCCTGCATGCGGAGCATTCACCGCCTACACACAGTCTGCACACAGCTCTTGTTGCATAATGTTCCACAAGGCCTAAGGAGTGCTGCAAGCGCGCCGCCCTTGCACCGTCGGCTGCTTTGAAACCCTGCTGTTTTGAAACGCTGAAAACACCCCAGGCGTGTGGCCGCTCATGCTGGACTACTTTTACGCGGACGAGGTGACGCTGACAGATGACACTGTGATGCCCCTGCTGGCCATGGCTCGTGAGCTGATGGTGAAGAGCATCGAGGTGCGCCACATATACACTTATACACACCATACTTGTTGAGAAATGACGGTGATCCAGGTCAGGCCACATGGCTAGGTCATACTGCAGAAGGTTGGGACACAGGGTGAACGTGCAGGTGAACATCGGGGACCATGGATAGCATGCAGGCCTGCAGCAGCGCATCTGGAAAATATATATATACATATTTACACATATACACGATATATACAGACATATATATATATATGTATATACATATCAAGATATTCTGGTTGCACGGGGTGGTACCAGGGGTGTTACGGTTCACAGACTTTGTTGGGCGGTGCGCGGGGGACTGCCCACGCTTCAGGGCTGCATGCCCATGTACAGCAGCTGCAGGCACTCTGGGGTGTCGTGGTCTTCCTGGTTGCCCAGGAAGGTGCAGGCCCAGGCTGATACTTGCAAGCACGTATGCAGCATGCTGCCTGGTGACATGCTGTGCCTTGACGCTCCTCGATGCTCCTGGATGCGCCGCACGTTCTGCCTTTCTGCCTGGTGATGTGATGTGCTTCTAAGCTCCTGGATGTACCGCTGCACCACAGGACTACTGTGCTGACTACGCGCAGCACAGCCTGGATCCGTCCAACGCAGTACACTACCTCAGCCAGGTGGGTTTGTCTATCAGGGGCTACGGGATCTGGGAGTGATCGGGAGCATTCCTGGGTGTATTTCTGGTTTGCTGAGTTCCTGGGGCCTGCAGGCAAGTGAATCTTAGGCAGCTAGGCACGGTACACAGGCAATGTGGGTGCAGTACCTGCGACCAGCTGGGTGTGATCTGACCCCATGCGCCTCATCAGCATCAGAAACATAACCGACAGGGCTGGTGTGCTGCTGCCTGGCACGCATGTGCTTGACTGCCTTTGTGCACGCGTCCAAATGCACGCCCCAGCCACCCATGCCGGCAACTGTTCATATGAGGTTTGCATCATGCTGCAGGCCTACATACAGCAGTCATGGCTTAAGATGTATTCAAAGGTCATGAGTCACGAAACGACAAATGTGGCGGTGTGTGGTACGTGTGGCCCCGCCTCGCAGGCGGTACAGTTCAGCTGCGAGTCATTCCGTGAGAGCTGTGTGGCACTCGTGGCAGAGGGCTTTCCTCAGTCCTTCAGCAAGCCAACCGATGGTCTGCCTCCAGAGGTGAGCGCTCTCCACAAAATTGGCCGTGCACGAATCACGAGGCGCTCGCTCATGGAACACGGCACGAACGGATCTGCCTCCGCCAGCCGATTAAGAAGATGTGGGCGTGTTTGGCTGTGTGTTTGGGGTGTGCTGATTGGGTTTTGTGCCCTGTCGACAGGACTGGAACATAAAACGTAGAACCTGTTGTTCGCGTGGTGTTTGTTTGTTCGCGTGGTGCTTGTGAGTGTGCTGGTTTCTCATATTGTGATGGTTACTGCGGTTGGCCCGCAGGTGATGCTTGAAGTGCTGCAACACCCGGGGCTCGTGGTTCAAGCAGAAGAGCAGGCGTTGTCCTTTGTGCTGACATACGTGCGCCGCCACGCGCTGCCCCCGCCGCTCGTGCGCGCACTGTTTGAGCACGTGCGCTTCCCGTTCCTCCCCAACGAGCGACTCGCGCAGCTGTGCCAGGTGCGGTTGTCGGTTGTGTGGCGGTTGGGTCATTTGTGAGGTGGTTGGGTGGTTGGTTGGGCGGTGGTTATGAGGGGGTTTTGGATGAGTGGTTGGTGTTAGGGGATGGATGGGGTGGGATGGGGTTGCATTAGGGGGTGACTGGGCTTTGGTCGGCTGCAGGCACGCTTGGGACGATGGTGTGGGCTCAACTGCGGAAACTCCCTAGCTCCCTTGCTAGTCACCACTGCCAACACTGCAGTCACACACAAATGCAGGCTTTTGCCAGTAAACTGCCGACATCCCGCGAACGTCCTGCTTCTGCCTGCATGCATTGTGTCTCGCGCAGGAGGAGTGTGTGCCCAAGGACATCTTGCTATCAGCCATGGCCGCACGCCTCTCTCTCATAGACAGACCCGAACGCCTGCCCCCTGCCAGCTCTCTGCCACACCCCACCACAACCAGCAGCCCTGCAGCTGCCCTGCTGCCTGCATCCCTCTCCACTGGCCCCATCTTCCTACCACCGCCCCCACCGCTCATCACCACTGCGCCACCCGTTAAAGCAGCGCCTCTGAGCTCGGCAGCCTCTGTCGTGTCTGCGGCCACCTCCCCTCCCTCCTCCCCAAACAGCGCACCACACAACACGGGGCTGGGCAGCCGGGGGGCAGGGGGCGGCGCAGGGGCGGATGCGAACGGGCCACAGCAGGTCCCTTCGTATTCCCGCTCTGTCTCAGCCGGCCCGTCACAGCCGAGCTCAGCGTCACAGCAGCCGGCGCTCGTGGCATCACATGTGCCGTCACAGCCGTTACAGCAAGGTGGCAGCGGCAGTAGCGTCACCTGGGGCTTTGGCCCCAGCAGCAGTAGCGGCAGTAGCGGCGTACTGCCGCCGCACATGCTCGCCCCGCGCCGGACGTACATCTGTACCATCGAGTACGGCCTCCCAGGTGGTTGCGAGTACGCGGCTGTACCGCTCCATGAGGTGTGGGAGGATCTTGTACCGCAGCTGCGGGTACGGGTGTCTGGAGATGTGGTGGAGGGAGATGCTGAGAGCATCTTGAGACTTCATGACCAGGACAGCGCGTGGTTCATGGTGGGTGTGCTGACTGGGCGCTTCCATGTCGCACCTGCGTATCGTACTGCTGTGTCGTACCACTATGGTGTACGTGTGTGTTGCACCTGCGTGTTGTAGAATTGTATTGCACTGCCACGTCGCACTGCTGTGCTGTACAAGTGTGATGTACCGGGGTGTAGTGCCTGTGTGCCGCACCAGTGTGTTGTGAGCAGTGCTGTGGGCTTGGGTCTGTTTGTCCAAACCTTGCGCATGCCATGCGCATCCCCGCCTGCCTCCACTCCAACCCATCTGCAACCCCTTCCTGCGCCCACTCCTGCAAGTCCCTTCTCACCCTACAACTGAACCGTATTCCAAACCCTTATAGTAACCATCGAGCACCAAAACCTTGGTCCAGAACCTCCTAACCCGCCTGCGCAATCCTCCTGGGCACGTTATACTCCTGCCTGCGCAATCCTCTTGACTGGACATTCTCCTGCCTTCAACATCCTCCTGCCTAAACATCCTCCTGCCTAAACACCCTCCCGCCCGCACATTCTCCTGCCTGAACATTCTCCTGCACGCTCATGCCCCAGGTGAGCGGCGACAACGGGCAAACCCCTGTATGGATCGAGATCGAGCTGCCTCCCAACATGCGTGTCGTGGAGCTGTCCAAGTTCACCTTCTCACACGGCATGAACTTTGCCACTCACATGTTCCCCTACGGCATCTCCGACTCTGGCTGGTTCCAGATGAAGGTGTGATGTTTCCTCGCCTCGTATTGCCTTGCACCGCCTTGTGCTGCCTTGTACCGCCTTGTACTGCCTTGTGCTGCTACGTACTGCCTTGCACCCCCTTGCATCGGCTCGCACTGGCTTGCACCGCCTCGTACTGCTGTCAGTGCAGCTGTGTACTGCCTGACACTGTGACCTGTTGGGCCGGGGCGCGTGCTGATGTTGCACCTCAACCCCTCTCATGCTGCCTCCGTCATGCGTCCTCATCTGGCAACCTGCCTAATCTGCAGCCCCTACGCACATCCCGGCTGGTCAACCTTTTTTTTTGTTTTTGCAACCTGCTCTGCACCCAACAGGGCCTGGTGACCCAGGTGTCAGGCGGAGAGGGGGAGCCGTACACCTTGCTCCGCACAACCGAGTCAAGCCACATGCAGTTCGAGTATGCGGTCAGCGTGGAGGGGCCGGCTTCAGGAGGTGGCGGTGGCGGCAGCGGGGGGGCACAGGGCGGCGGTGTGGGTGGGGGCTCGAATGCGCGCGTGCCCCCGTGGCGCCGGCTGCGCATCTCCACCTCTGAGGAGCAGGGTGAGTTCTTACCTTTACAAGTACTAGTATGTAACTATATGCAACTATAAGTTATAGTAGTATATCGTAGTATAACTTATAGTATGCAACTGTTCTTGTATAAGGAAGTGTTTCGTGTTCTAGTAAGGGGTGTTGGGAGTTGGATGGGTAGGATGCAGGGGGGTGCCGCTAGCTCTGAGGAACAGGGTGGGTGGCGTGCGCGGGGTGATGAGGAACTGGCATGTGCTGATCACATGTGCCACAGTGCCACTGCCTGCGGCTGGATCTAGGGTTTTGGACGTTAAGCAGGGTTCTGTAACATCGTGTGTGTGCTGCCCCTTGGCTGTGCCGTGCAGCGAGTGGCAGCGTGCGGCTGAGCGTGCGGAAGCTGCGGCTGTTTGGCCGTTTGGAGGTCTCCCTCACACGGCCTGGCCCGGCTGGGGCCAAGGATGTGTTGGCGGCGTGGCGGCGGCGCAAAGACGCCGCCGTGGCCCGGCAGACGGGCACGTACACCGTACGGCGTGGGGCGAGCATGGCACAGATTGGGACATAGCCCTGGGAGGGGTGCACAGCCAGAAGGAGAGGAGAGGCGCAGCGAGCGAGAGGGGCAGCAAGGGAGGTGTGTGTTGGCGAGGGGCGAGTAAGGGGGGGCTGTGCGGCGTGGCTTAGGTCTGGGGTTGAGTGGCCGAGGGGCCGCTGAGATTTGCAGCAGGCAAAACACCAAAGTACACGGGGCGGCCAAATCAGGGGGTTTGGAAAGGCTCCTACTCCAGGGCTCTAAGACGGCGCTGCTTCTAACAGGGTAATTGATGAAACATGGCGGATGCATTGCGCTAAGAAGGCGCAAGGCGCAGATCAGACATGAGGCGAAGGGGCCGGGTGGGTTCGTCAGTTTGTCTGGCGAGAGTCGCTCCCTCCCAATGCATTTGCCTCATACATAGCAAGGTGGGCGGCGGGGCGTAGTCAGCACAGCGCGCAGCTGCTGGGGAAAAGAGGGTACGGTAGCGGCTGGGGCTGTTAGGTACAGCAGCGGCGGGCTGGGGGGTAGAGGTACGGTAGAGCCTGGGGAGTGAAGGTTATGTACTGACTAGGGAATAGAGGTAGTGTTGTATCAGGCAGCCAGCTGGATGTGGTGAAGGGTGGCTGTTGCTTGGCCTGGCACCACCCAGGGGGCTCTTCTGTTCGAGATGTTTGCAGCGTTGGATGACATGCGGCAGTACATTAGGTAGCACGCTTTGGTCACGAATGGTGGGTTGCGTGGCTGAGTGAGCGGCCATTCTTGCATACAGTAGCAGTAGGTCATGTGCAGGGGTTATTCATCGTCATCAGGTTCGGGGTTATGGTTATGGTTACACAGGCTGAGGCGCAACGCACACTGGAACAGCGAACGCGGCTAAGGAAAACCGGCCGAGCCTGCAAAGCGGGGTCGATGGGTTCTGAGGGAGCCCACTGATCCCCCGTGCTGCTCGAGATTCCGGGTGAATGGTCGCTGCTGCGGGCCGCGCTGCACACCCCGAGCGCTTCAGTGCAACAAGTGGATGCAGCAAGCCAAGGGGCAGCATGTAGTCAGTGTGGTATGCAGTGGCATGCAGGAGGGGTAGTAGTCGTCTGTGGGCTGTGACGTGGTGAAGGAGCCTAATCAGGGCGCTGTCAATAGGGTGCACTGTGCAGCCTAGCAGGGTTGAATACATGACAAATCGATAAAGAAAAGTGCCAACCAGGTGATGCAGCTGGTCTGGACCTGATGGGTGCTTGCTGAGATGAACAATGAACAGTTGTGATGTAGAAAGGCCTGCGCATCACTGCGTGGCCGGGCGTCGATGTTTGCTGTGGGGGTTGTTGACTACGTTTCTGATTCCATGTTTCGCTGGCTCGTTCTGAAGTTGCGCAGCTTGAAGCTGGGGTGTGGGGGACTCAGGCGCTGCTTTCTGTCAGCTGCTTCCCCCAGGCTGCAGGAGCAGGGCCACCTCTCCTATGGCTGACATGCAAGCTTGTACAGCTTGCATGTGGGTGGTGAGTAGCTGGCAGTGGCCTGGGCCTGACGCACTAGCAAAAAACACCTGTGGTTGTGCATCATATCTGGCATCCCTTCATGCGTGCTGTTGAGCAGTCAAGTTTCCTTTGTCGCTTTGAGCTTATTGAAGTTGTTTCATGTCAACAGTTTGTGCTGTTAGCTGAGCTCAGAATGGCTTGCTGCCTGCAGGCATTGTTGAGGTGGTGCACTGTGGAGGGTTGCAGCAGCAGGAGGTTCAGGTTGTCACTCAAATCATGAGTTATAAGCACGCGTTAGGTTGTGTAGATGTCATGCTACTCGGCCCGTGACAAGGACCCATGTTGGTCCACTAGCCATCTCCCAGTATACATTGACAGCAACAATACTGTTCTGCTGAGCTCTTCAGTAGGCATCACGCACGTCCATGCAGTGCGCGACAAACTGTGCTGCTCCCGTACAACGTACCATCAGCACGAGCCGCCTCAGATTGGCCGCAATAGGTTTCCCAGCACACAACAGCAGCAGTACAAGAGTTCTTTATGGAACAAAGCCTGCATCCAGTCAAGGGTGCTCAGCCTGCCCCAAGCAACAAAACGCTCCTGTCTAGCTTCCCGCAGACAACGAAACAGCGCAGCAGCAAGTGTCAACAAGGCCGGTGTGTTGGCTGGCACCAGCATTCAGCAGCTGACTGTGGGCGGGCTCCTGGTACTTGACTTGTTACAGGATTTCCGGTTGCCCAGATCTGGAGAGCCAACAAACCCTAGGCCGCACTGCACTGCTAAACAGATGTCAGGCAATCACACACGTCACGCACACAACACAAGCACACAGGCCCTAGGGCTCCTGGTAGACTGGAACTAACCCACCATGGCTGTGTGTTTGTCAGCTCCTATCAATGCACAAGAGGCAGTTGGTGGTACTGTACTGATACTGTAAGGTTACATGGCCTTCGACCCGCTGGTGGTACTGTACAGATTTCAAGTTGTCCCGCTATACCTGTCCATAGCGCTCAGGCAACCAGCCGCAGGTGGTGATATGCAGGGAGTGATGTCACACGGCTGTCCGTCACACCCACACCCACTGCCATGTGGTACAGCGTCTGGAAGGAGTAGTCGCCAGCTGCGTGTGCGTGCAAATGCCAGGATAAGTTTTGGGCAGAGTAATGGAGCTTATACTTTTAGAGCTGCCAGGCCCAAGGTGGTCTATTGCGCAGAGGATGAACGGCGGCGGCAGCAGCAGCAGCAGCAGCAGCAGCAACAACAACAGCAGCAGCAACAACAACAACAACACGGCGTGTCACAGATGTGTCTGCATGCCGGAGCCTGACAGTCGGTATCTAAACACCAACACTAGAGGACCAAGCCAGCCTGAACTACCGGGAGCCGCCCCACTACGGCACTGCCATGTACTAAACTCTGGCGTCTGGGGCCTGTCCGTAATCGCACTCATCAGGCATCCCCTCACATCTCAGACCCCATCCTCTCTCTGGTTCCACTCTCACTCTTATTTACTCTCACTCTCACTCTCAATACTGCTCACTCACGCTTACACTGAGCTATCACCCTCAGTCCTAACTGTACAGTCTGACAAACTCACGCTGCACGTTGGCGAGGGATGCCGACGGGTCATCAGCAAAGCAACCGATGCCAGTGGCTGCCAGCCCTGCCGCACCCGCCTCCAGATACACAGCCTGTAAAAAATGTGGACGTTTGTGGAAGACAAGAAGAGGCACGGCCTTGGGGCATTCAAAAGGGTGCAGACTGTGTAAGAACTACAATCGGTTGTAGAGGGATAAGCTGGCGCCAGGGCCAGTCCTGATGACAGCCCAAAACGCAAAGGGCCTGCGCCACCTGACACTGGGAGCTTGAGCACTTGCACACCGGCTGCTGGTCAGCACATTCATTGCAGATAACAGATAGACGATACGAGCCCTCATGGCCTCACCTGACCTATCGCGCCGCACTCCCAGTGCAGCCGTGGGTATGCGAATGGACCATGGTCTGACAGCCCTCCCGCCAGCTCCCCCAGCATGGCCATGAGCACGCAGCAATCCGCGGCGATGTCCTGTACCGCAGTCAGACTCAGCCATCGGCACAGTCAGACACACGGAACATCAGTCAGTCAGACAGGCCTGCCAGTCAGATGAGCATGCTTGTCAGTCGTGCCGGCAGTCATATGCCATGCATGCTGTCCGTCAGCCCGCCCCTGTAGCAGTCCTGCCACGGTGTGTGACTGTGCCTGGGACAGTGACAGTACGCAGCAGTACACCACCGTACAGCGCAGCGCAACACACATTGCATCACACTACAATAATGAAGCATTACTGTACTCTGCAATACACGGCAGTGCAGTACTCTACAGTACGCTGAAGTACAGTTTGTTAAAGCGCGCGCACCTGGTTGCAGCTGATGCTCTGTGCAAGCTCATGGCAGTCTCCTGTCGCCAGGCGGTACAGCTGTAGTGGCTCAGGGCACCACTGAGGCCGCGCCCATGCGTGGGAGGGGTACGGCCGCGTGCGTGCGCGCAGAGCTGCCTCGTGAGCAGGGCTGCAGGGGTGGGCGGTTGGGCGGTTGGGCGGTTGGGCGGGAAGCCTCCAGGTTCAGAGGATGAAGGGGTGGTGGGTTGGCAGGCATTTCAGGGGTCTCGCCAGCTGGATGCCAAGCAAGCAAGCCCAGCAACTTGATGGAACGTAAGATTACATTGGCACATAGAAAACCGTATGAGGTATGACCTGAGGTATGACCAAGCAGTACACAGACAAGCTGTGAAAATAAAGGGCGTTGGAGTGGATGCTACCACCCACTTGCGCACTCCCACTACCCACCCACAGGACACTACAGTGGTATAGACAATCATTGTGGGCAGCAGCCAGAGGTTCAACTTCTCTGCAAAAAAAGAGGAGCAGTGGATATGACCCCGCACTTGCGCAGCAGCGCGTAGAGCCCTGGCTCCACACCCTCCACCCTGTGGATGTGCAGCAGCAGGCTCACCCCCGGGCCACGCCCAGCCCCCATTCCACCCACAACAGCTGGGTCCAGGCATGGGTGATGGTGGGAACGGGTGCGGGGATGGGAGTGGTGGGCACCTCCGTGCCCGTGCGGGAGATGCTGGTAGTGCTGGTGGGGGTGGTGGCCGGGGTGATCACCACAGTCAAGGGGCGTGTGTGCAGCAGCTGCTGCGGCATTCGTGCTGCCGCCGGCATCAGAGTTGCCGCTGATGCCCACAGCAATACTGCTTTCGAGGTTGCTGGCAGTGGTTGAGGTGTGATGCAGGGTGAGGGGCCCATGTGGTGTGAGTGCCCACAGCAGCCGCATCAGTACAGCTCGGGGCATGATTCCGGAGGGATCAAATGACACTGCACTACGACGGCCCCGGATAACCGTGTGTGCACTCTGTGCTGACGATGACACAACCCCAAGCATTGCTGCGGCAGCCGGCAGCGGAATTGGTAGGCCGGCTGCGGCCGCAGCCGCTAAGGCTGTGACTGGCGGCGGGCGGCTGTATCGGGTAGTAGCAGCGGCCACCTGCTCAACCGCCGGCCAACTGCCGTAGTGGTACGGGCTCAGCGTGTTGGCAGTAGCGGCGACCCATACCGTGTGCGCTACTGCCTCCGCTACTGCCGCTGGCTCCAGGCCGTACCGCTGCCCAGTCACAGCTGCCGTGTCATCGCCGCCGGCTGTGACAGCTGGCCACAGCGCAACCAGGCACTCCGGGTGCTCCGGTTCCGGCGTGGTGGTGGTAGCTTCCAAATTAGGCTCAGCAGCCATCATGTCCATGCTGACTCGCTCCCGTGGTTGAGGCAGATTGAACAGAGAGATGAGCTCATGGCTGGTGAGGCTATCCACCAGTTGGGCCCGCCAGCCGAGCAGTGTGGCAGAGGTGGTGAGGGCTGCGAGGGCGTGGCCGATGTCTAGGGAGCAGTACCTGTGCGTATTTTGTTCATTATTTATAAGTACAGTTGCGTAATCAACAGCAAGTCGCGCAGCAGAGGACGTTTTGAGAACAGCTGGCAGTACACCGGTGTGACACTGCACCCATCACCAAAGTCTGCCTTCCAATCCCTTCCAGCTATTCCTAGCCACGCACGCAACTTTATTAACCAGCTAACAAACCAACCAGCGTTGCCAAGCAATTCACCAAACACGCACGCTAACCAACAACCCAGCAGCTGCGCACCTGAATGCGCGTTCCCCATACTTCCACGCCTCCCGCCACAGAATCGAGCTCAGGCACACAAACACCACGCCGCTACCGATGTTGCCGCTATCATCGCCCCCGCTTGCGCCAATGGCCCCAAGCCACTGTGCCACAAGGCGGCTGTATACATTCGCTGGCAGTTGTCCCCGTACCTCCAAAGCATGCTGCCTGCAGCCATGGGCCCCACCATGTGGCATGGCAGTTTCTTGTCGAACCTCATTTGAAAAGCACGCACGGGCACGCCAGGCAGCAAGCACTGCAGCAGCACGCAGGCCTTGCCAGTATGGGGTCTATGGACAGAGCATGCACACACCGGGCTCTGCAAATGCTTTCATTTATTGCAAAGTGCCAACAACAGGCGAGCAGTACAGAGGCACGCAATACAGAGGCACGCAGTACAAACGCGCGCAGTACAAGGTATACTCGTGCCACAGGGGCAGTGCGTCGCTGAACCAGGTTGCTTGAGGGAGGGGAAGGAAATATGCCAGGCGGCCCAAGTTAGCAATAATAACAACTCGGCGTCACAGCATCACATCTGTCACAGCAAAACATCCCAATGTGACAGCCAGGCAGCGTGCCTGGGCGCGTAGTGGGCGATGATTGAGGCTCCCCCTGCCACATCAGCGCCCAGGGGTGGCAGCAGCAGGTGAGCTTCCGTGGGATGCAGATTGCCTGAGGATGGGTTGACCCTGAGAGACCAGGACTCCCCACCCGCAGACTTCCAGCCGCTCAGGGCCAGGGCGTAGTACAGCAGCTGTGACACGCTGGACAGGCTGACCGGCTGTGACAGCTGTGACGGGTGCGGCCTTTGCGCGTGCTGTAGTGGCGCAGAGGTTGAGGAGGCGGCGGTCGTGGTTGTGGCAGTGGTTGTGGTAGCGTTAGCCCCAGGGGCGGCGTGGTGGCGGTCGGCTGTTGCTCTGCTCGGGGCATCCGGGATCTGCACTGCTGCGGCTGCTAGGGAGATCTCGTCCCAGAGCGGCAGGGAGGACGGCTGGGAGGAACTAGAGTGGGTTGTGTGAGCCGCGTTGTGTGACCGCGTGTGATGCCGGCCTGCGTGGGGGCTGGTAGCCTCATCAGGCTGGAATGCGTGGCGTGGGAGCGGCAGTAGCGGCGCGCCATTGTACCGCCGGAAGGGGTCCGGCTGTGACGCCCAGTCCAGGCGGCCAGGCCCTTTCGCATACCTGCCCAAAGCACATGTGCGTACACAAGCTGCGGTCAGCATGTTGGCAGTTCGTTTGTGCTCAATTGTGTGTCAGCATGATGCCATAACACATCAGCAACGCAGCATGTCACAGTGGCAGGAGTGTGACAGGTGCTTCACAGGTGGGCCCGTCTGGAGCTGCTGGGGCCCGAGCGGTGCATGCAAGCAAGCTGCCAAACGTGCTCGGTGCCATGCAAGCACCATGCAATGTGAGCGAGCTTGCATGCAGTACGTGTGTTCAGGACCTGTTCAGGTGATGCTTGGTGCGCTCGTGGTACCGAAGGACGACCTCTAGCCGAACGCCCTCCTCCGACCCTGCCCCAGCCCCTGCCCCAACTTCCAATCCTGCCTCCAATACCGTCCCACCCCTGCTGGCCCCCTGCTTGGCCAATGGCTCATCAACATTCATGGCCCCTGCCCTTCCCGCCCCACTTGCAATCAATCCTGCCCCTGCCCCTGTGGTTCTTGTTCCTCCTCCAGCTGTGCCATGCCCACCAGAACCCGAAGCCTGCGTGCGTGCGGTGGCGGGACCTGGCTGGTGCCGCTGCACATGCAAGCGCGGGGCCGGGGCCCATGGCATGCAGGAGTCCATGCTACTCATGGCTCCAAGAGGCCTGCTCCCCATCAGGTTGCGAGCAGATCTGGCTCTGTGGAGCTCAATGGTTGCTGGCCTGCATACAGGGGTGTGGGCTGTGTGGGTGGTGGGCTGTTGGCCGCACACAGCTGTTGAGCTGTACACGTGGCTTCGGGCGCTGCAGCTGCCGCTGCCGCTGTTGTGGTTGCACCCACCACGGACGAGCACTAATCTGGCCTGTTGCAATCTGCACGTGCACAGGGTGCTGGAGAGTGGTAGTCGTGACTGGGTTGCCGGCTGGCGTGCGTCAGTGCATGGGCCATGTGGGGCCCATGCAATGCAGCAAGCAGTGGCTGCGCGCCCCCATGCTGCCTGCATACTGCGCCATGTGCTGCCACGGGCTAAGCGCATGCCATGCCGCTGCTGCTCCTGTAAATCAGAGGTGGTTGTGCGGCACGGCACTGCTGGTCGTGCTGCTCAGAGCATGTCACGCACAGCACGGGGCACAACCGTGACACAACCACTGTTTCTGGCTTCAAAGCTGCCAGGATCGCTTCAGTTCTGCAGATCAGCAGATATATTCCGTTCACTGTGGTGCGTGCGAGCTGTCCCACCTTCACGATCTAGGACAAGGGTTCTCCAACAGTTTCTTGCAAAGCGCACACGTTGAAACGCGTGATGCTTGCAGCGATCGGACGTTGGGCCTCCCTGAGACCTGGCTGGAACCTGACGTTCTTGCATGTGTGGCATCCACACATGTGCCCTCACAAGAAGAGTAATTGAAACGCAGAGAGTCCGTCCGTCCCATTCATAATATGTACGACCACCCACCCATCTTATTGTATTAAAGCTAAATCTGTTGATGGCTGTGCAACCCCAAACAAATACCCCGCACGCTTCACAGACCTGCAGTATAGCCGATGCCGCGCTCACAAATTTCGTAAACCACCCTAGATGGGTCAGGCATCAGCGGTCGTTGTGACTGAGCGATTAACAATGCGCACTGCAATTACTGCGCTCATATCGATGTGCGCCTTAGCCGGTGCGTGCTCAATGCCTGCAGTGTTCTGTAGATGTTTTGGCAGCCGGAGCAAGGCAGCTGTGCAGCTGCTTCAGGGCACAGCTCGCAGTCAGCTGTTGCGGCTTGCTCTGTGCACGACGGGTTGGCATGCGGACGTCGGACGGGGATGGGTGCTGCATTCCGTCGTCCAAGCGCCCATCAACCATGAATATATGTCTGTCCAAGGCTTGGCAAGCGACCGGTTGCTGGCGCGCATCCCTAGTGTAGGCCCCGCACCAGCAGCAAGCATGGCAGCTGGGAATTCGCAGCATATAATACGCAGCATCTGTGCTGCTGCGCCCTGGGCGAGCAAGCGCCCACGCTCATGCCGTTCGCCCCCATGCGCGCACCTGCTGACATGGCCTTCGCACGCAACACCCCTTGCCGTGCAACACCCCATGCGCACCGGCCCTGAGCACGCAGCGCCCACCCCCCAGCCCCACACACCACCTCCCCAGTGCCAGCTGCCTTACCTGTTGCGTGTGGGAAGACCGTTCAGCCGCTGTGCTGCAGGCTGCTGAGCTGCAGCTGGAGCCTTACCTCATGCCACGTCACACATGACCTGAACGGCTAAGTTCATGTTGCACCATGTCCTGCATGTGCACGCATGCGTGCAGGTGTGGCGCATGGTGTCAAGAACCCCCTCACTGGCTCACCATTCCCTTTTGAGAGCTGCAAGATGGTACGTAAGCGTGGGTCTACCCGTGAGTTAGATGCAAGAATCGATGGGCTCCGGCAAGCAGATGAATCTGTGAAACGCCGTGTTATATTAGATGCAACAATCCTCGCATGTTTGCGTGCCTACTTGCACGGAGGCCATGCCATCACCAAAGCATCGCACATGCCCACATGCGCTTCTCTGCTGTGCTGCTGTACTAATGTACTGTCTTGCGTGGGCTGTATTGCTGTACTGCTGCAGAACCCATACACCGGGCGGTACACGGCGTTCCTGTACAGCTACACCCAGAACCCAGATACCGAGCGCTGGGTGATGTGCTGGCGTTTTAGTGAGTGCCATGCTCCAAGCGGGCGACTCGTTTGCTTCTTCACATGACAAGTGCCCTAATCCTGTACCCTGCTTGTTAAAACGCATGTGGGATGAGGCCCCACGACCTGCAACCAACAGCGTGAGCTGAGATATCTGTGCACGCCCTCTTTTCCTTTGCGTGCTCTCATATGCAGTCGTACATCTGTGACACGCCTTATTATTATTATTATTATTATAATAATTATTATTATTATTATTATTATTATTATTATTATTATTATCATCTGCAGTTGTACTTAATCGGGCCAGCTGCCTCCAACGGGCGGGCTATCCCAAGAACGCAACGCGCTGCTGCGACACCGACTTCAAAAAGTTCAAGCTGTGGACAGGTGGGTGCAAAAAAGAATACAGCTGTAACATCTGTTCAGCACTACTACAGTTGGCCTAAACTGAGTACTATACGGTATCTGCAGTTTTGTAAAGAAACATTCATAGGTTGGCGAGGTGAAGGGATGTGCGGGTGGGAGTTTGCTTCTAGTGTCCTGCTCAACTGTTTTTCATTGAACCTTGCAGCGGCAAACAGCATTGGATTCCGCATCCAGGGTTCTTGCCACATGTGCCACCTTCCCCTTATGAATGTTATGATAACCACATCGCACAAGGCATTAAAACAGAAGACGACAGAAGGAACAACACGCTACCTCTGCCTCTGTCTCTGCCTCTCTTGCCCTGCCCTGCAGCCAAGGATTGCCGTGGCTCAATTGCAAACTACAATGTCACCACCCGCACCGGCCGCTCGTGGACCAGCAGTGCATTCACCTGGGAGAACGTGGGGCCTGGGAAGAACTACACGATTGTGAAGGTGAGCATGCAGACGCGTTCAGCATCCCTGGGCAGCGCACGGTGCTGTGATTATCCATCACGTGCATCAGCTGGTACGTTCCACAGCTCACAGCATGTCCACCTTGTGTGAAACTGTGTAAAAGTGTGAGCCACCGCCACTGCTATGCGGCAGGTTATGCGGTACCACACGGTCCAAGCTACGCCATGCTAGTATGCTTGCCATGCCATGCATGCAGCTTTCATGCTCTCATGCACGCATGCATGCGTGCCATGCAGTTCACGCCCCTGGGCTTGGACACTGTCAGCGCTGACGGTGCCCAGCTCTGTGCAACACTGACTGGGACGTGCAACACCATCCAAAAGCTCTCACACAATGGCGAGACGATCGAGTTTGCGCTGTATGACATGTGAGTTGTTATTCATTATTATATATGAGTGAGGGGCGTGTGATGAGGCGGTATGGCAGGACGGTTGTGTAGGATGTACAGGCCGGTAAACGTAATGGGATCGATGATGGGGACAATGGCATGCATGATGGGCATGCTGCACCTGGACCATACAAGATGTGTGATTGTATGTGGGGGGGGAGGGGGTGGGGGGGGTGCTGCGACCGGTTGTTGCCAGGTGTTGCCTGTGCAGGAGCAGGTTGGTATGTGCTGTGGCTATGGCAAAGCCTGCTGATGGACCTGCGGTGTGCCGTTGTGCGTGATGGCCTGGCGGTTGGCACAACGCACCTGCGTGCGCATCCCCCCGTTGTGGTACTAGGAGCCGCACGTGGTGCACTCTGTCGCACATGCATGTTTGATGGCATCGCTTGCCTGCACCGTGCTGCAGAAAGCGCTTCACCAATGGTGAGAACTACGAATGCTGCCCTGTTGGCCTGGAGATTGCGCCTGATGGGCCGTACAGCGCGGTACGTGCGGGCGATTGCAGCGGTACATGTCTGCATGCTGGTCTGACTGGGGCCTCTGCCCCTCTGTGATGCATCCACACTACAACATGTGCGACGTGCAAGTACCACAGCTCGCAAACAGTGCGATGGTAACACACGACTGTCTGCTAACCCACAGCCTGCAACCTAGCGAGGCATCAGTGTATCCGAGTGCGTGTACTGCTAAGCCTCTGCCATGACACCCGTTTCTCTTCCAACACCACCATCACACCATCTCACTTTTTGTCTCGCTCTTTTACGGCTGTTGTGGGCCAGACTGACTGACGTACTGCTGCCGTGCCATCACTGATGTGTGCCCAGTTCCTGACCACACCTACCACAGGATGATGGGGCACCTGTGGCAAGCCCACCCCCCAGCCCCCCGTCTCCTGCCCCTGCCCCACCGCCACCCCCGAGGCCCCCCAGCCCCAAGCCTCCTGCCCCTCCCCCACAGCCGCCCCCAAGGCCCCCCACTCCACCTAGCCCCAGGCCTCCTCCCCCCAG